>OVBL01000957.1:0-231171 GCA_900406555.1 Pseudoturritis turrita | reverse complement strand
AAGTTCTACCTAAAATTGCTTTGTGTGGACAATCTCTTTATTTTGGTCTTTTGATCTACTTTGGGGAAAGCATACTGAGTTGTTTGGTTAGTTCTATAAAAACTCTTTGAGGATCACTATAGAGGAAAAAGGCAGAGTGTGTGAGAACATCAGAGGGTAAAAGCCAATTGAGTGACTTGTTGAGTGAAACACTTGAATGTGGTGAGGATTTTGTTTTCTAACACTTTTTTGCAGGATTAATAATGTCCAACAGCGGAGATAACAATAACGATGAGGAGATCCAACTGGAAGCCATTCCAAATCTTCAAATTCAAGCCTTGATGGGAGAGATGCGGCGGCTGATGAGGGATGGGTTCGAAGCTGTTCATCAGACGTTGGATCGTGTTCAAGAAGAGACACGGCAAAGGCAGCCACAAAATTTGCCTAATATGCCTAGAAGAGAAAGATTTCAACCTAGACAAGCAAGGGCTGATTTTAATGAAGCAGAGGCTGAATATTACAACCATGATTGTTGGGGTCAGATTTCACCCTTGAGAATCAACGATTAAAAATGACTAAGTATGAAAAGGTGCTAGCAGCTAGATCCCTAACCATGAAGTTGGATCGGGTACCCCGAGCTGTGAGTGGGATCGGGGTCCCTAACCGCGAGAAGTTGGATCGGGATCCCTAACCATGAAGTTGGATTGGGTACCCCGAGCTGTGAGTGGGATCGGGATCCCTAACCGCGAGAAGTCGGATCGGGATCCCTAACCAAGAAATTGGATCGGGTACCCGCGCTGTGAGTGGGATCGGGATCCCTAACCGCAAGAAGTTGGATCGGGATCCCTAACCATGAAGGTGGATCGGGTACCCCGAGCTGTGAGTGGGATCGGGATCCCTAATCGTGAGTTGGATCGGGATCCCTAACCAAGAAATTGGATCGGGTACCCCGAACTGTGAGTGGGATCGGGATCCCTAACCGTGAGAAGTTGGATCGGGATCCCTAACCAAGAAGTTGGATCAGGATCCCGAACCGTGACAAGGAGGTGGATCGAGGTCCCTAACTATGGAGGAAGAGTTGGATCGGGGGCGCGTACCCCGATCCACGGTACGATAGATGGATCGGGGGTCACGACCCACAGCGAAGAAGCTCGGACGTATACCCCGATCCATGGTGCGACAGACGGATCGGGGGTCACGACCCACAGCGAAGAAGCTCGGACGTATACCCCGATCCATGGTGCGACAGACGGATCGGGGGTCACGACCCACAGCGAAGAAGCTCGGATGTATACCCTGATCCATGGCGCGATAGACGGATCGGGGGTCACGACCCACAGCGAAGAAGCTCGGATGTATACCCCGATCCATGGTGCGACAGACGGATCGGGGGTCACGGCCCATAGTACGTCACCCGAGCCGTGAGCCATGGCATCACCCGAGCCGTGAACCATGGCGTCACCCGAACCGTGAACCATGGCGTCACCCGAACCGTGAACCATGGTGTCACCCGAGCCGTGAACCATGGCGTCACCCGAGCCGTGAACCATGGCGTCACCCGAACCGTGAACCATGGCGTCACCCGAACCGTGAACCATGGTGTCACCCGAGCCGTGAACCATGGCGTCACCCGAAATGTGAACCACGGTTAGAGAATGGGCCGAGACAACGAGCCCACAGATTAAAGCCCACAAAAGAGATGACAAAGACAGCCCATGAATCGAAGCCCATGACGATGACAGGCTTTGCTGAAAGGAAATCCCAAAGAATTAGGAAATCTTCCTTATCTCTTTGGATACTAACTTAGCCGACTTAACTTAGTATATATACTCATGTAAACCCTAAGAAAAAGAGATCCGCAATTTACCGAGCAAAACTCTGTACTTTTACTCTGACACAAAAAGCTTTCTAAGCAGCTTAATAAAACACCAACTTTGGATCTCTGTTTGTGTTTTTTGGTGGTTTTTACTCAGAAATTTCAGATCTCGCTAAAAGACATAATGAATTCAATTGGCGTGGATTTATACTCCCACAATTTGGCGCTAGAAGGAGGGGGGCTTGAAATTTTCTTACACCAAAGAACCACCACAAAACCGATCTGAGGACGATGACCAACGACGGAGACGATAGCGCTGCTGACACCAGAAACGCCGGCGTGGAGGATCAGGCGAACCGATCCACAAACGCTGGGGAGACTTCGACGACGCTCACGGAGATGAAAGCCATGCTGGAGACACTGCTCAAAAAGGCAGAGGAGCAAGATAAGCTGAACAACACGATGACGGGCGAGCTGAAGGCCCTCACAACGGCGAGTCGTACTGGAGGCTCGGGATCAGGTCTGGATCCAGCAAGACGAGTCGGGAGGCGTCTCAACCCAACGGCCCTGGACTTCACAACTCCGCTCAACCCACCGAGGACCCGAGGAAGACTGCCACTACTACACCAAAGCTCAGCAAACCTAGCCTCAAGAGTCCAAGGGGCAGACGACACGCCAATCGAAGAGGGGCCTGCACCAATCATCAATCTAGAGGAGGAGAACCGAATGGAGCAAAACATGGAGAGCCGTGACAATCCTGAACACCTAGCAACTGTTCAAACCCGAACCGAAAGATGCGAGGCCATCCCCGAAGGAGATCAAGAGCTGACCGAGGAAGAGGAAAGCATACTCTGGGCTGAGCAAGCACGGATAAACGAAGAGCGCCGAGCAGGAGTCAGAGCCCAGAAAGACGAGATGGCTAGGATGCGAGCAGATATGGATCGAGCGGCTGCCGACATAAGAGCTGTCTGATCCATGATGCACAAAGCAACTAGCAAGGTGCCAGAGATAGATCGTGTACTGGAGGAAGCACAGAACACCCCGTTCACAACGCGGATAACAAGCACGAGAATTCCAGACCCTGGAAAGATGAAAATCCCGATCTATGAAGGAAAGACCGATCCGAAGGAGCATCTGACTGCCTTCGCTATTGCCATGGGACGCTCGAATTTCAAGGAAAACGAGAGAGACGCCGGACAATGCCTTCTCTTCGTAGAACATCTTAAGGGACCGGCGCTCCAGTGGTTTTCAAGACTTGAGCGAAATTCCATCGACAGCTATAACCAGCTATCTGCGGCATTCTTGAAGCATTACTCCATCTTCATGGATCCCGGAACGTCTGATGCCGACCTGTGGACCTTAGCTCAAGGACAGAACGAAACACTACGGAGTTTCATTGGAAGGTTCAAGGCTATTATGTCAAAAGTGGAAGGCTTGAGCGACAAAGCAGCCCTACTAGCCCTGAAGCATGCACTCTGGTTCAATTCCGATTTTCGCAAAGAAATCGCGCTAAACACCCCCACTACGATACAGGACGCTATGCATCGAGCCGCAGACTTCATCACCGAAGAAGAAGAGATGAAAATCCTAACTGAGAAGTACGGGAAGGCCAAGACAGCGAACCATTCTCCCCAAGTTTCAGCCCCTTCCAACGTTAGGAAGAACAATCAAGGCTCCAGCTATATCCAGCACGAAGGAGGTTTTCGAGGAGCTCACAACTATCAAATCGACGCTCCTGGATTCGATCGTGGGAGAGGCCGGGGCCGTGGAAGAAGCTCATGGAGCACATGGACCAAAGGCGACAGCTCCTATGACGAGACGGCCTACTGCGAACACCACCACATCTACGGACATTCTACCGCGAACTGCCGCATTCTAGGCTTGAAACTTGCTAAAAAATTAGCAGCCGGCGAGCTCGGGGGAAATATCAGCCTCAAGGATTTCGAGATGGACGTAAACACATACAAACCCGACCTGACAAAAGAAGATCACGCGAAGCGCGATAGAAGGGACGACGAAACGCCACCCTCTGGATCAAGCAGAAGAAGGATTAGCATGATAATGGGAGGATCCCACTATTGCTCAGATACCGTCTCGTCAATCAAAGCGTTCCAGCGAAGGGCAGACGTCAGCATCAACTGGTCTAAACCATCTAAGTTTCCAAACGACGTGATATCATTCGAGGAAAGAGAAACGATCGGGATCGACAGACCTCACGACGACCCTCTCGTGATCGAGTTGATCATCAATGACTGCGATGTAGCACGCGTATTGGTGGACACTGGGAGCACCGTGGACGTAATCTTCCTCGAAATTCTCAGAAGGATGAATGTGGACCTGTCCGAAGTGATGTCTACTCCCAAACCCTTGACGGGATTCTCTGGAGAAACCACCATGACCACCGGAACAATCAAACTGCCTGTCCAAGCTGGCGAGGTGACAAAGATCGTCGAGTTCTCCGTAGCTGACCATCCGGCCATCTACAACGTCATCGTAGGGACCCCCTGGTTAAACTCGATGCGCGCAGCCGTTTCGACCTACCATCTTTGCCTCAAGTTCCCTACACCAAACGGCGTGAAAACTATTCGAGGAAATCAAAAAGAGTCTCGCGTCTGCTTTCTCGCCGCGCACAAGCTCAGAAACCCGGTGACTGATCCAAAGGCAAATTCGAAGCGCAAGAAGATGAAGACCGACAGAGAACCGGTGGAAGAGCTTTCCAAACTGTTATAGCAGTTACAGATCGCGGTGGATCGCGAAGAAGAGGTGTCTAAACCAACCTGCGACCCCGTCACATCAATTTGCATCGACAACAAACATCCCGAACGCTGTGTAGAAATTGGAGCAGAGTTAGATGGAAAGATCAAAGAAGAGCTCGTGGCATTCTTAAAGACAAATATCAACACCTTCGCATGGGAAGCAGAAGATATGCCTGGCATCGATATCAGTATAACAAGCCACGAACTGAACGTCGACCCGACTTTCAAACCGGTAAAACAAAAAAGAAGAAAACTTGGGCCAGACAGAGCTAAAGCGGTAAATGACGAGGTGGAGAGACTACTGCGCGTCGGATCAATAACTGAGGTGAAGTACCCGGACTGGCTAGCTAACCCAGTGGTGGTCAAGAAGAAGAATGGCAAATGGCGCGTGTGCGTGGATTTCACCGACCTGAACAAAGCCTGTCCAAAAGACAGCTTCCCCCTTCCACATATCGATCGCTTAGTCGAAACGACGGCAGGAAACGCACTCCTATCCTTCATGGATGCCTTCTCAGGTTACAATCAGATTTTGATGAACCCCGACGATCGCGAGAAGACCGCTTTCATAACGGATCGTGGAATATATTGTTACAAGGTGATGCCATTCGGTTTGAAAAATGCGGGTGCGACATACCAGCGACTGGTGAACAAGATGTTTGCGGACCAACTCGGCAAAACAATGGAGGTTTACATAGACGACATGCTGGTGAAATCACTAAAGGAACAAGATCACGTCACTCATCTCAAGGACTATTTCTCGCAGCTGAACTTTCACAACATGAAGTTAAATCCGACCAAGTGCAGATTCGCAGTCACTTCGGGAGAGTTCCTTGGTTATCTTGTAACTCACCGCGGCATTGAGGCAAACCCTAAGCAGATCGATGCACTCATCAATATGACTTCTCCAAGGACGAAAAGGGAAGTCCAACATCTTACCGGGAGGGTAGCTGTGCTTAACAGATTCATCTCACGATCCACCGACAAATGCTTGCCATTCTACGATACTTTGCGAGGGAACAAGAAGTTCGAGTGGACGGACGACTGCGAGGAAGCGTTTCAGCGACTCAAGAACTATCTAGCCACTCCCCCAGTTCTCACAAAACCAGAAGCCGGAGAACCACTTTTTCTGTACACCGCAATTTCTGCCACAGCGGTAAGTGGCGTATTGATTCGAGACGAGTGCGGCGAACAGAAGCCGATATTTTACGTAAGTAAAACCCTCACGGACGCGGAAACAAGGTACTCACAGATGGAGAAATTGGCACTATCCATAGTTATGTCGGCAAGAAAGCTAAGGCCATACTTTCAGTCTCACTCAATCGTCGTTCTGAGCACCTTTCCGATAAGATCTGTTCTGCACAGTCCAAGTCAGTCCGGAAGGCTAGCAAATTGGGCTATCGAACTGAGCGAATACGACATCGAGTATCGGGGGTGCACGTGCGCTAAATCGCAAGTTCTAGCAGATTTTCTTATTGAACTACCCGAAGAAGACATTGACGACGAAATGCAAGGACAGCTCTGGAAACTCCACGTTGATGGCTCATCTTCCAAAAACGGTTCAGGAGTCGGGATACGGCTAACCTCTCCAACTGACGAACTACTGGAACAATCTTTCCGCCTGGGGTTTCATGCATCTAACAACGAAGCGGAGTACGAAGCCTTGATTGCCGGGATGAAACTTGCTAACGGCCTAAAGATCAAGAAACTCCATGCATTTTGCGATTCCCAGCTAGTCGCAAATCAGTTCAGCGGTGAATATGCAGCAAAGGATGATCGAATGGAAGCTTACTTGAAGATCGTCAAAGAATTAGCTGCACAATTCGAACAATTCATCTTAACACGCATCCCGCGAGGGGAGAACACCCCAGCCGATGCACTTGCAGCCCTTGCATCAACTTCCGATCCAGATCTAAAGCGAGTGATCCCGGTAGAATTCATCCAACACCCGAGCATCGGTTCCGGCGATTCAGTGAATGCCGTAACTCGTTCACAAGCGGCTAGACGAGCTACAGACGTTTCGACTAGGCAAGAGGTGATGGACGAAATGCAGAAAAAATTGGCCGACCAATCACCGACAGAGCCAGATATTGCCCCAATGGAAGAAGACAATCTCGTTGAGCCACCAACTACGATAAGCAGCAATGACCCTCTCATTGAACCCAACGGAGAAACAAATGAAGTCAACAATGATCCAGAATATGGTTGTGACAAGGAATGGCTCGGCGCAATCAGAGGATACATATGCGACGGCGTCCTACCAACCGAAAAATGGGCAGCTCGCAAGCTTCGAGCCCAGGCAGCACGTTACGTGTTACTTGATGGAAATGTCTTCAAGTGGAGATTCTCGGGACCACTGCTAAACTGCGTGGAAGGAAAGGACGCCAGGAAAGTTATGGAGGAAATTCACGACGGTTCATGTGGAAACCACTCTGGAGGGAGAGCACTAGCCATGAAAGTCAAACGTCACGGCTACTATTGGCCAACAATGATCAAAGATTGCAAGGTGTTTTCAGCTAAATGCGAAAAATGCCAACGCCATGCGCCAATGATCCACCAACCTATAGAAGTACTTTCATCAATCTCATCGCCATATCCATTCATGCGATGGTCTATGGACATTGTCGGGCCACTCCATCCGTCAAAGCAGAAACGCTTCCTTCTAGTTTTGACCGACTATTTCTCAAAATGGGTCGAAGCCGACTCCTATGCTAACATTAAAGACGCCCAAGTGGAGGCCTTCGTCTGGAAAAACATCATATGCCGACATGGAGTACCGTACGAGATCGTGACAGATAACGGCTCGCAGTTCATCTCAAATCGTTTTGAAGGTTTCTGCGAAAAATGGAAAATCAGACTCAGCAAATCTACTCCAAGATATCCACAAGGGAACGGACAGGCCGAAGCAATCAACAAAACAATACTTGACGGCCTAAAGAAACGCCTTGACGAGAAGAAGGGACGTTGGGCTGAAGAACTGGAAGGGGTACTTTGGTCTCACCGCACCACCCCACGACGAGCGACAGGAGAAACCCCGTTCGCCCTCGTCTACGGAATAGAGTGTGTCATCCCACCAGAGATACATTTTCCAGGGATTCGCCAGAGGCTATTGCCAGAACAAGAGGGGCTCAATCACCTGTTAATGCTTGACGAACTGGACTTGATCAACGAAAGAAGAGACCAAGCCTTGATCAGGATCCAGAACTATCAACACGCGGCCTCAAAGTACTACAATTCCAACGTTCGAGAACGAAGATTCTACGAAGGCGATTTAGTTTTGCGGAAGGTTTTTCAGAACACCGCGGAAACAAATGCTGGCAAACTAGGAGCAAATTGGGAAGGACCCTACAAGATCACAGAAGTTGTCAAACCTGGCGTTTACAAACTTGCTAACATGACGGACGTTCCAGTACCAAGATCATGGAACGCAATGCATCTCAAAAAATACTATCACTAAGCTACTTTACATGAACTACGGGGCGACTTGATCCCTGCAAAGGGTACGTAGGCAGCTCGTCTTCGGACGGGTTCAGTTGCCCCCCTCCTTTCAAAAGGGGGGGGAGTGGGTACGTATACGCATACTCGTATACTCCCATCTTTGTAACAGTTTCTACTACCTATCAAAGCTTTGCTTCTAACAAGCAGTTTCTATCTAAAACATCCTTCAAGGATCACTAAGTCTTAACAAAACAGACATATTTGAGCAAATCTGACTACAACGGGCATCTCGCCACATCTTCACTATTGCTGGCCACAATAGAGAACTCTCACATCCGTCTCAGGATTAAAAGCGCGCTATACAAGTATTCGTTCATTATCGGAGCGGATACGTTTATGGTAACTTATCCGTAAACCGAAATGCTCGTCCTAGACTACGCAAACAAATGTTCATTATCGGAGCAGATAAGTTTATGGTAATCTATCTGTAAACCGAAATGATCATCTCGAGACTGATCATCTCGTAACTACGCAGACAGAAGTTCGTATTCGTTCGTTAGAACTACTCAACAAAAACAATGCAAGTAAGGCATTCTCGAATCTATTGTTAAAAGAAAGACATATATTCAAAGGAAAGGTGATAAAAAGGAGTTCACAGCTACTTGGATAAAGCCGTCCAGGCGTTAACAAAAAAAAATGAAAAAGAGTCTTAAACTAGACAAAAAAGAGAGGATCATAATCCTCCGTTATCTCGGGAGTCGTGACCACCTTTTGCTCTGGCTCTGCCAATTGCTCAACCGCGTCGCCTCCCGAAGCTTTGCCCTCTGCAGGCACCGTTTCAAAATCTACGACGGCTTCCTCAAGAGCGACGGTCTCCTCAAGAGCGACGTCATTGGCTTTCCCAGAAGATGGTTCGGGGGTCGGCTCCTTAGCAACCGCCTTTGGACTAGAGTCAGCTAGACCGGGCGTTCCTCTATCCGAGCCAGAAAAGTCTTGAATCCCAACGCTCGCGGCAGCAGTCTCCATGGGTTCCCCGTCATTAAGCTCCTTGAGAATGTCAGATCGGATCGGGGACAGTCGCAGGATTCCTCTCATTTCCGCCACAAGCTGAGCAAATGCCTCGTGAGATACCGACAAGCCCTGCTTCTGCTCGGCTAAAGTCTTCACCTCGGCATCGAGAGATGGCGGCTCGTCGCTTTGGAGCAGCCCAATAAATTGAAGATTGCCTTCAATCTGGGCGAGATCAAGCATGTTCTCCTTTGGCTCACCGTCGATCTCGTCAAGAAGCCTCGTAGCTCGGGAAACTTTGCCTTCGAACGTCGTCATGGTCTCACGTCTGGCTTCCAGAACAGCTCGCTCGACTTTGCTCTCAAGAAGGTCATTCGCAGCCTCTAGCTGCCTTGTCAAGCTAGCTATATGAGCATCCCGCCTCACTAGGCCCGACTCTAGCCGCATGATCCGCTCGTCAGCTTCTTTGATGTGCTTCCTGCTCCCTTCAGCATCAACTTCAAGGGCCTTGATCCTTTTCGCGGCTTTTTCCTGTTCAGCAGCTCGATTTGCCTCGGTTTCTTTGAGCTTCCCATCCAGCTCAATGGCTTTTCGCCTAGCATCTTCAACCTTCTCACGATCCCTGCGGGCGTCAGATTCATACCCCATCACCATCCTATTGAGATGGGATATGAACTGCGCAACAACGAGAAACACTGTTAAAAAACAAAAAGGGCTGAAATGGATCGGGTGACGAAAACAAAACAAGTAAACGTCACATACCTTGACACCCCGAAGAGACACTTCGCTATATGCCTTATCCCTAAGCAGAGTATCAGACGGCGGAAAGTGATCACCTGGACACGTGATCCTTGAAAAGATAGCCGCAGAAGCAGAGGCATCATTGTAAGCCCCTTCAGCGTTTACCGGAGCAGCAGGGAGGGGTATTGCTTCAGGGATAGCTCGAGACGACTCAGTACAACGTAATCGCTTCGGGGCCCCTCCCTTGTCAACTATTGACTGGCATTTTTTGCTCGTAGTCTTCTTCTCCTTGGCCTTTCCTTTGCCTTTATCTGTATGCGGTGCAATTTGAGAATCGGCTGGACGAAGCCCCAGGATGACCCCTGTAGGAGCCGGTTCACAAGGATTATCAGCTGAAGTTGGTCTAGAGACGATGGCAGGGACAGATTGAGGGTTCGGGGGACGAGATTGATTTAATGCCTTGGCCTGCTCTGCTCTCTCCTTAGCCTCTGCCTCTGCCCTGGCTTTCGCAGCGGCTCGGTCTCTGAAAGTAGGTCTTCCCATGGTATCTCTCGAAGAATGAGAAGAGGATGACTGTTCAACCGATTGTCCTTCAGAAAGGGCTCGGGCTCTCTCCACTCGTCGAAGGTTGAAGTCTCTGGACCAGTTGCACTTGCGAGCAGAAAGCACTTCGTGAACCTCAGACAGATCGGGAGGCAGTGAAAGACGAAGATGACGCACTGCAAAAAACAAAAGTATTTATGCAAGGTTAGAAAAACCCTAAAAAGAAAAACAATTTTAATAGAAACCCGAGCCGTGGCCCAAGTCGAGCAACGGATCGGCTACCAATTTCTCCCCATTCAGAATTGATAAACTGGAGGCACCGCCGACCCACCGACGCTTCGGAGATGGGGATGAAAAAGAAATAGTCCTCCCAATTATCATCTTTCGACGGGAAACCCCTTATGATATTTCTCCTGGCTTTGCCCGACACATAATATTTCAGCTCCCTCTTATTACGACGCCTGAACTCAAGCAAGTGTGTCAGATGTTCGACGCCAACTTCTACATCACACTCATAACTCCTAACCAGAATACCAACCATATGTCTAATTCCTCGAACGTTGATTTGAGAAATAGCCAAGTTGTATTTCCAGATAAACTGTAGGATGACTTCAGGGATCGGGAACCACAACAGGCAGCGATAGAAGAAGCTTTCGTAAAGAGTGAAATGGTTAGGAGGAGGATTGCTGGCTCGGTCTAAGGGCGAAGGAAGAACAAGCTCGACTTCCTCAGAAATGCAAAACCTATGCCTAAGGGCAGATAGCGAATCCAGGGTTGAAAGGGTTGAACCGGGTGGATCGGGTCGTTTCCTTGTTTTCTTCTTCCTTGAAGTCTGACGGTTGAGACCCATCAAACGTTTCAACTCCTGTCTGGCCACAGCTGGATCAAAGAACCAGTCTTCTGGTTCAACTTTTGGCGGATCGGGATCAGCTACATCAATAAAGGGGTTTGCCGCTTCGTCAAAAGGGGAGTCGTGAAGTTGGGGTACTTCAAATCGCAAAGGATCCCCAGAATTGCTGCCCACTCCAGAGGATTCAGAAAGCACCATTTTTCTGCCAAGAAGGGAAGGTCCAACCCCCGAATCACTTGGATCATCCAGGTTTTCTGAAACGTGTGCGCCAGAAGAATCCTCCCGACCACAGCTTCGGGTGAGAAACGGATCGGGAGAGAAGGATGGTTCAGGAAACGTAGACTGCCCCGAAATGCCGAACAAGCGGGTATACGGATCGGGAGATGCAGAAACAGATGAATGAGACATTCCGTTGAATTCGAAGACGGATCGGGGTCCTTGGAAGATATGAACAGATCGGGATCCCTAACAGCTCGCGAAAGAGAATCTAGGGTTTATAAGATTCAAAGGACGGATCGGGGTTCTCAGCGGCCTATCAAAATAGATCAAAACCTTTTAAACATTGAAGAACAAGTTGAAGATCTTCAAAACAAACTGCCGGAAAACTTGAAGACGGCGACGGAGCTAGTTGAAGATGGATCGGGAAATTCAAGCGGATCGGCGGCGAAGGAAGAGCAACGGAGTTTCGGCTAAAAACTTAAGCAAAAAAAAAATTAGAGAGAGAAAGAAGAGAGAGGTTACCTGTTTGAAGAAATTTTCGGAGAAATGAAGTGGAGAACAAATGAGAAGTATCACGGATTATATAGGCAAATGGTGACCTCATTCGCCTCGGGAACCAGCAAAAACATTTGCACTCCCCGATAAAGGTGTCAAGGCAACAGAATCCCGAACTGAGTTTGCCTAGGAACTGAACCAGCAATACTACAAAGGAATGGTTCGGGATCATCATCAAAAAGGACAGTTCGGGACGACCACGAGAATCGTTGATTTCACTCGACCACTTACAGCTCGGCACTAACATTACTGATACTGCCAAGCTGGGGGGCTAACTATTGGGGTCAGATTTCACCCTTGAGAATCAACGATTAAAAATGACTAAGTATGAAAAGGTGCTAGCAGCTAGATCCCTAACCATGAAGTTGGATCGGGTACCCCGAGCTGTGAGTGGGATCGGGGTCCCTAACCGCGAGAAGTTGGATCGGGATCCCTAACCATGAAGTTGGATTGGGTACCCCGAGCTGTGAGTGGGATCGGGATCCCTAACCTCGAGAAGTCGGATCGGGATCCCTAACCAAGAAATTGGATCGGGTACCCCGCGCTGTGAGTGGGATCGGGATCCCTAACCGCAAGAAGTTGGATCGGGATCCCTAACCATGAAGGTGGATCGGGTACCCCGAGCTGTGAGTGGGATCGGGATCCCTAACCGTGAGTTGGATTGGGATCCCTAACCAAGAAATTGGATCGGGTACCCCGAACTGTGAGTGGGATCGGGATCCCTAACCGTGAGAAGTTGGATCGGGATCCCTAACCAAGAAGTTGGATCAGGATCCCGAACCGTGACAAGGAGGTGGATCGAGGTCCCTAACTATGGAGGAAGAGTTGGATCGGGGGCGCGTACCCCGATCCACGGTACAATAGATGGATCGGGGGTCACGACCCACAGCGAAGAAGCTCGGACGTATACCCCGATCCATGGTGCGACAAACGGATCGGGGGTCACGACCCACAGCGAAGAAGCTCGGAATTATACCCCGATCCATGGCGCGACAGACGGATCAGGGGTCACGACCCACAGCGAAGAAGCTCGGATGTATACCCCAATCCATGGCGCGACAGACGGATCGGGGGTCACGACCCACAGCGAAGAAGCTCGGACGTATACCCCGATCCATGGTGCGACAGACGGATCGGGGGTCACGGCCCATAGTACGTCACCCGAGCCGTGAGCCATGGCATCACCCGAGCCGTGAACCATGGCGTCACCCGAACCGTGAACCATGGCGTCACCCGAACCGTGAACCATGGTGTCACCCGAGCCGTGAACCATGGCGTCACCCGAGCCGTGAACCATGGCGTCACCCGAACCGTGAACCATGGCGTCACCCAAACCGTGAACCATGGTGTCACCCGAGCCGTGAACCATGGCATCACCCGAACTGTGAACCACTGTTAGAGAATGGGCCGAGACAACGAGCCCACAGATTAAAGCCCACAAAAGAGATGACAAAGACAGCCCATGAATCGAAGCCCATGACGATGACAGGCTTTGCTAAAAGGAAATCCCGAAGAATTAGGAAATCTTCCTTATCTCTTTGGATACTAACTTAGCCGACTTAACTTAGTATATATACTCATGTAAACCCTAAGAAAAAGAGATCCGAAATTTACCGAGCAAAACTCTGTACTTTTACTCTGACACAAAAAGCTTTCTAAGCAGCTTAATAAAACACCAACTTTGGATCTCTGTTTGTGTTTTTTGGTGGTTTTTACTCAGAAATTTCAGATCTCGCTAAAAAACATAACGAATTCAATTGGCGTGGATTTATACTCCCACAATGATGATCATTCATCAATGGGAAGCCGTAGGAGACCTAGACGTGCTAGAGAAGCAAGGGATCAAGCTGATGACAACTTGGGTGGTGTTAAGTTCAAGATTCCACCATTTCATGGGAAGAATGATCCTAATGCATATCTAGAGTGGGAGAAAAAGATTGACCTCGTTTTTGATTGCCAAAACTATTCTGAGAACAAGAAGGTACAAGTTGCAGCCACTGAGTTTTGTGATTATGCTATTAATTGGTGGGATCAGTTGGTGATAAACAGGAGACGAAATGGTGAGTATCCCATTGATACATGGGCTGGGATGAAGGCAGTCGTGAGGAGACGTTTTGTTCCTAGCCATTATCACCGAGAGTTACGCAATAAGCTGCGACATTTGAATCAAAGCAGTTGAAGTGTGGAGGATTATTTCCAAGAGATGGAGATCCTCATGATGAAAGCGAATATTGAAGAAGACAGAGAAGCTACCATGGCGAGATTTCTTAGTGGCTTGAATCGGGAATTTGAAGACAGAGTGGAAATGCAACATTATGTGGAGTTAGAGGATATGTTGCATAAGGCTATTATGATTGAGCAGCAGCTCAAGAGAAGGGGAAATTCACGTCAAACCTTTGGTTCGAGTTCATCCGCGATGAAACCAAGCTATTCAAAGTAGGAGAAGACAGTCCCTAAACCAAAATTCGAAACAAAGCCATCCACTACCAGCCATGAAAACAGAGGTAAAACTAAATCTTCTAATGCACGTAACCGTGATTTGCAATGCTTTAAGTGCCATGGCAGGGGTCATTATGCCAATGAGTGTCCTAACAAGAGGATAATGGTACTTAGAGAAGATGGTGAGCTAGAAACTAAAGAAGAAGTGGTTTCTGATTATATGCCATCACTAGAATATTGTGAGGAATATACAACCAAAGGAGAGTTGTTGGTTGCAAGGAGATCATCGAATGTGCAAAGCAAAGAAGAAGAGAATGTGCAGCGTGAGAATCTATTCCATACAAGATGCCATGTTCAGAACAAGGTGTGTAGTCTGATCATTGATGTAGGGAACTGTACAAACGTGGCTAGTACTACTCTAGTGGAGAAATTGGGTCTGAAAACAAGAAAGCATTCAAAGCCTTACAAGTTGCAATGGTTGAATGATAGTGGTGAATTGAAGGTAACAAGGCAAGTTATAATTTCGTTTTGCATTGGAAAGTATGAAGATGAGGTGCTGTGTGATATGGTACCAATGCAAGCATGCCATATGCTATTGGGAAGACCATGGCAATTTGATCACAGAGTGAATCATGATGGTTACACCAACAAACACTCATTTGGATTCAAAGGAAGGACGGTTACACTTGTTTATATGACACCACAAGAAGATTACCAAGATCAATTACTACTGAAACAAAAGGAGAAGCAACAAGCTTTGAGTGGCCCAAACACTTACCACCAAAAAGAGAGTGAGAGTTTGAGAAAACCCCAAAAAGGCTTGTGAGAGTAAACCCGTGAGGAAACACGAAAATTCTTTGTGAGGTCTTGTGCGATAAAGAGAGCAATATTTTCAAATCAGCCAATGATTGTACTTCTGTACAAAGAGGCATTTTTTAACTCTAACAATCTTAACTCCGTTTTTCCTAATTGTGTTGTTTTTTTTCTACAGGATTTTAATGATGTCTTTCCAGAAGATACACTTAGTGGCTTACCACCAATTCATGGGATTGAGAATCAGACTGATTTTGTTCCAGGAGCATCCTTTCCTAACCGTCCTGCTTATAGGACAAATCCAGAGGAGACAAAGGAGCTTTAAAGGCAAGTTAGTGAACTGATGGAGAAAGGGAACATCCGAGAAAGCACGAGTCCATGTGCTGTTCCTGTTTTGCTAGTTCCTAAGAAGGATGGGACTTGGAGGATGTGTGTTGATTGCAGAGCCATCAATAACATCACGGTAAAGTATCGACATCCCATTCTTCGTTTGGATGATATGCTTGATGAGTTGCATGGTTCATGTGTGTTTTCTAAGATTGATCTTAAGAGTGGTTATCACCAGATTTAAATGAAAGAGGGTGATGAGTGGAAAACTGCTTTTAAAACTAAACATGGTTTATATGAGTGGTTAGTGATGCCTTTTGGTTTAACTAATGCACCAAGCATGTTCATGAGATTAATGAATAATGTTTTGAGATCATTCATTGGAATTTTCGTTGTTGTCTACTTTGATGACATTCTGATCTATAGCAAAAACTTAGAAGATCATGCTGAGCATTTGAAATATGTTTTAGATGTTCTAAGAAAAAAAATTGTATGCTAATCTGAAAAGTGTACCTTTTGCACAGATAATCTTGTGTTTCTAGGTTTTGTTGTGAGTGCACATGGTGTACAGGTTGATGAAGGAAAAGTGAAAGCTATCCGAGAGTGGCCTAGTCCAAAGTCTGTTGGAGAAGTGCGAATTTTTCATGGTCTTGCTGGTTTCTATAGGAGGTTTGTTAGAGACTTTAGCACCATTGCTACTCCGCTCACTGAGGTGATCAAGAAAGATGTAGGATTCAAATGGGGAAAAGCTCAAGAAGAAGCATTTCAGCTGCTGAAAGAGAAGCTCACTAATGCACCTTTATTGTCTTTCCTTGATTTCTTAAAGACTTTTGAAATTTAGTGTGATGCTTCTGGTGTAGGAATTGGAGCTGTACTGATGCAAGAGAAAAGGCCAATTGCATACTTTAGTGAAAAGCTGAATGGAGCAACTTTGAATTATCCTACATATGATAAAGAGTTGTACGCTCTTGTTCGGGCATTGCAAACATGGCAACATTACTTATGGCCTAAGGAGTTCGTGATTCATACTGATTATGAGTCCTAAAAGCACTTAAAAGACCAACAGAAGCTGAACAAACATCATGCACGTTGGGTTGAATTCATGGAGACATTTCCTTATGTCATCCGATACAAGCAAAGTAAGGAAAATGTTGTGGTTGATGCATTTTCTAGAAGGTATGCTTGACTTTCTACTCTTGATGCTAAGTTACTTGGTTTTGAACACATTAAAGAGCTGTATGATTCTGATCTTGATTTCAAAGATGTGTTTCAATCTTGTGAAAAGTTTGCGCATGGGAAGTATTTTAGACATGGAGGTTTTCTATTCCATGAGAATAAGCTGGGTATTCATAATTGTTCTTTAAGAGATCTTTTGGTTAGGGAATCAATGGAGGAGGACTAATGGGGCATTTTGGAGTTGCCAAAACGTTGAATGTCTTGCAAGAATATCTCTATTGGCCACACATGAAGAGAGACGTTGAGAGAATATGTGGCAGATGTGTAACTTGCAAACAAGCTAAGTCCATAGTGCAACCGCATGGTATGTATACTCCTTTGCATATCCCTACTGAGCCTTGGACTGATATATCTATGGATTTCGTGTTAGGACTTGATGCGGTGTAAAGAGTGCAATTTCGAAATCAAACAAACTCTAAATGCAACTTTAACCTAGCTTTAAACCTTAAGTTCAAACCACAAGTGCATGGTCAATATCATTGTAGCATTTAAGGGTCATTCTTCCACAAGGAGTATGCAAAGGCAATAAGAATGCAAGATACTATAGAAGCTAAGCCAATTTCAAAAGATGTGGTTTGTAACCAATCCTAGAAACCTAAGTAAACCAATGCAAAGAGGCAAGAAAAGTAACAAACAAGAACAAGAAACTAAGAATGGAACATGCATAAACAAATTAAACTTAAAGAAAACAAATTCAAAAGCAATTTAAGAAAGTCAACAAAAAATCAACCGAACAAACAAAGATGATCAAATATGATAAATGCATAGACTTTGGGTAGAGATCATGGACTAAGAGTGTTTAACCTATGACTAGTGACGCAAGACCATCTAAATAACCATTTCCAAGACATGGATCCTATGATATAGATTATCTCATTTTCACATAGTACTAACCCATTCTACTAATCACCAAAAATGATAATCCCTTCGATCCCTATTGAAGTGAGAAGAGATCCTTATCACATATGCCCATAAATGTCTACTTATCACCCTAAACATCGAGTGTTAGTTGGCTAGGATATGAAAAGCATGAATTAGAGTTGGCCTAGATATTTTCACAAATACCTTTCGGGCGTGAAAAGACCTTGATCTAAGAATTGATTAATTACTTCAATCCTAGCAATGGGTTCTCTCTAATATTAAATGGAAATCATACAAATCTAGACCTAAGCATCACTAATCACTCATCAAACATCCTAATCTACTCCACCCATAATCCACTAAAAAGACTACTCACTCATGCTCAAACAAACCATCAAAACATGAGTAATGAAATACATAATGAAAGATTAGGAGAAAAGATAAAAAAAATTCACTAACCAAACATAAAAGGTTGAAGCTTCAATATCCAAATGCCAAGATCCAAAGGGTTTTGGTTTTGCCGAAGGGATAAAGAAAAATCAGAAAAATCTTAGGGTCTTAATGTGCTTAAAAGTATTTATAGGAAAAAGAGATGTACCCGGGAAAAACTGGGTCAAACCCGGATATGTCCTGAAAATGTGCCTGCCATCTACCACTCTCATCGACCAGTTGAAGAGGGGTGGTCGATGCAGGCTGCACCAGAATCTCTTTAATATATGTTGCTGGACCCATCGACCTCCTGCATCGTCCATTTGAAGATAGGTGGTCGATGCAGGCTGCATCCGACGCTCTTTGGCTGCTCTTCATTCCCTTTAGTTCTCCTTCATTCTCCAATTGATTCTCCTTGATCCTAGGCCTCCATAGTACCAGAAATAGACTCAAAATACAATGCAAATACAATATAATGGACCTAGGACTCTAAGAGTAAACCTAAACTAAATGGAACCTAATATGAAGAGAAAGATGCATTATGTAATCTAAATGAAAGTAAAAGCTAAGGAAAATGCATGCTAAGAAGTACTAAAATATGAACATATCAACTCCCGCGGACTTGCCATTTTCTTGTCCTCAAGAAAACAAGTAAGAACAAACCTGGAGAAGAGGTTTGAAAGTGAGAACTCAAAGCCAAAAGGAACTAACGAAGCATTCAACATCAAGGTTCAAGATAATACAAAGTTATCGCATAAGTGAATCTCTACTCAATCAATCTTCTTACCTCTATCGCAACTTCAATCTTTTGCCTCTAGACTCAATGATTAAACCTCTGAATGCCATCATATCTACCAATTCTTTAACGTTCAATTAGGTGTTTAAGTGCGGTCTCGCTTAGAAACTATCGATCATGTTCAAACGGCATGGTAAGAAAAAGGCTCATGATGCAAAAGATAAGGCGGTTCAAAACATTTTAGTGACTCACTCTCAAAGAATAGTAATGCAAAACATCATGCAAAAGCAAGGGAGAAATGGAACAATGGATGCATACAAAGAAGTGCTTCCATTCTACCCAAACCCTTATGCCTTTTGAAACCTATGTTCTACCCATGATCTTACATACTTTATTTTTTTTAGACAAACCAAATAGTTGAGAACCAAACCTTCTTCTCTTCTTTTGTTTTTGCTAACTCTTAGGGTTTTTTTTTTCTAGACTCTTTCTTTTCTTTTCCTTTTTCATCCTCCTTATTCTTTTCTTTACTTTCTAACTTTGTTTGATTTTAAGCTTATGGAAGTGAACTAGGCTTTTTGCCTTAAACACTTAGAGTCTTCTTTATACTTAACCTTTCCCTAGAGTAGTCTTTTTATTTTCTTTCCTTTTTCTTTCTTTCTTCTTTGGTTTCCTTATTGAAGCTTCTTTTGAACTCAACCATTTTCTCTTTATTTTTCTCACAAGTCCCTCACCAAACCAAACAAAGAATGAGATGACATAAACAGCTAGCCTCGAGCTTAAAGGACTAGCCTAATGGAAGACCTTCTTTGTCATTCCCATCTTTCGAGAATTTGCATGTGTATGCATTTTCACAAAAAGGCCTCACTCAAGCAAACAACAAGGGGTTTGAAATGAAAGGTTTAGGTTGAGGTGGGTAAAACCAATCTAAATATGAGAATGGCCATTTGGGTTAGCATAGAGTGGTAAAAACGAATAAGAAAACCCAAATGTGTCTTTGAAAACCATGAACATGCATCTCAAGATCCTAAGCAATAATTTAGATCCAAAATAAAGTCAAATAAGGTAGAATTGGTTTCAAGTTTAGTAAATATCAACAAAATCAAGAGTTTCGAGCGAAGAGATCAAGATGTAAAGAAGAGAGCTTTTTTACGATTCACTTAAGTAATAAACGCATTATCAAGAGTTTCACATTGAATGCTAAGTCAAAAACCTTTGCAAGGCAACTTCATCATTGTTCTCATATGTGTATACAAGTGTATGCAATGCAACTAAATGAGAAAAGCTTTTTGTATTTTCGAAGTTTTTCAACTTTTTAGGATTTTTGTGGTTTTTATCATATATACAATGTAAATGATAAGACTCAATATGCAAATGGCAAACAAAACAACTCAAATGATCATTAGCAACCAATCTCCTCCCCCGGACTTACTTCTCACCGTCCCGGCGAGAAAGCAAAACCGAAGGTGGAAGAAAGAAAATAATGATATGCAAAAATAAAGATTTTAAAGACTAGACGGTATTTACAATGGTAGAAATTGTACCTTGAAGTTAGAAGCGGTCGGGATTGAAGTTTTATGGAGAAGGAGGCTCAAATGTGAGGTGTCTTGGTAAGATGAACCATAGGTCTCGGTTGCAACGTGTGTTGCAATACCTTGGTTGAGGCAAGAAACAACACAATGGGGTTCCATCCTCATCCATGAAGCGATACATTAGAGAATTTAGGATGAATCTACCCGCGATTGTGTGAGTGAGCATCATGTAGTTGAAGTCCATTTGTGGCTTCTCCAAGAGAGGTGTGTAGAGAGCTAGGTTCACGCCGACGCGGTCAAAGAGAGGAGTGAGCATTTCTCCTATGTGTATCTTTGGATCATCCATAGTAGACACACTAAAGGGGATTTGAGATAGGTGAATGAAGAACATGGAGGCCGAATCCGCATAGAAGTCTAAATCTCGGTCTATTGGGCGTCCATGGTAGTCTTGGAGGGATCGTCTGGTGGCTCCATACAACAATCATAGCTCATTGGAGGCTGGGACAACCGGTCTTGTACGTGCATAGATGGTATTTGCTATGAGACGGAGGACATAGCGGATTGTAGGGTTCCTTATCTTTGACATCCGGGAACCAATAGGTGAGTATGGTTCGTTGACCGCTATGTTCCTCCACACCATGGATTCTTGATTGAACTCTTCCACCGTGTTGAAGTTGGTTTCGGGAAAACCATAAATCTCACAAAACTCCTTGAATGTGATTGAGTACTTCTTTGGACCAACCATGAATTCAATGTGCCCTCCACCGTAAGGGTCATCCTCAAAGTATTGAACTGTGGCAAGGAAGTGCTTGGTTGGTTCGGCGTAAACATAAAAATTTACAAGAAAATAAAATCATTGTCCCCTATGCATATGCAAATGCAAACTATATGCAACCTAGACTCTAAAAAATGCAACAAAAATCCTACATGATTTTGTGTTTTTTATTGTTTTGTGTTTTTGAATGTTTTTATAAATTTTAATATTCTTAAGAATCATAAATATTCTCAAAGCAATGCAAAAATTTTAAAAAATTGGGACACTAAAACACAAATAAGCATAAATAATATACACGAGTCTTATCATTTGGTGTGATTATCCCTATAATCGTAGCAAATGGATTTCCATGTCCACCGTTATCGACATTGTAATTGACAAAATCTCCATCAATTCTTCTTGGGATTAAGGTCAATTGGTAAACTCTTTTCTCCAATGTATCATCTTCTCCTAGAGAGTCTTCATCGTCTAGAAAATCATCTTCTTTAATTGGATCATCCCTTGGTTTTAGCTTCCTTGTCATGTTTCCCTTAAGCAAATGCTTTTTTAATTGATCACCAACTTTCTCGTTTTTGATCATGAGGAAATGTGGACCTTGCACATTCTTGAATGGGTGGGTTATCATGATTCCAAGATTTTGAGGTTGATGGTCTTGGTTGGAAAGTCTAGAGTTGCTCTGGTAGTTAACAATAACGGTCTTCCCAAGATGAGAAGATGTATGAAATTCTTAGCCATTTTGATCACTATGAAGCCGTTGGAATAATGCGGTGTTTGACTCTTAGTGGGAAGTTTTCAACAGTCCCTAGAGGATCCTTGGTCGATGCATCCGCATTTACAAGGGCATGAGGGGTATGCCACAAGCTTTTGATTCCAAGCCTCTTCACAATGTCAAGTGAGATCACATTGACACTTGAACCCGAATCTATTAGGACTTCATCCACGATGATATCTCCATGAATACATGGGACTGAGAACACTCATATATTTTTATTCTTCAAAACTGGTTTCGGCTCATCAGGTTTCTCCACTAGTGTCTCCATCCTTTTCTCAATGGTAGTGAGAAACTTAGTGACTTCATCCTCGAACTCTTCATACTTCTTGAATAGACTCTCCTTATTGGAATCATTACAATTTCTCATTGCATCTCCACTTCTCAATCCAGTCTTGTTGCAATATTCCTTTAGATTAGCCTCGGACTTCTCGGGAAGTGTTCCCATGGGATTGTTTGAAGTTGTAGCAGTTTTGGCTACTTGGACATCGATAGTCTTGATGTGAGAAGCCAAATAGAGATCATTCCATCAAGCTCATTGTAGAGGTTGTCCATCTTGTTTTTCACCTCCACAAATTTCTATCTTATTTCAGTGTGTGTCTTAGCTTATCCATTGATCACCTTTTGCACCAGAAGCTCTAATTTTTGGTCTTGAACCTGTGGAGAAGATGTATTTCCTTGGCCTTAGTAGGTATTGAATTTTTTTTTTGAGGATACCCTTGATTGTGGTTTGGGAGGATAAACTTGAACTTTGGGTTGGGGGGGGGGGGGGGGCTTACCACATTTTTCCTCTTAAAGGAAAGATTGTTGTTCCTATAATTTGGGTTGTAGTTGTAACCTCCATTGTTCCCAAGATAGTTGACTTCCTCCTTCTTCACATATCTCCATTTCTTCTCCTTGGGGATCTTGATTTCAATTGGAGTCTCCAATGAAATTAACGATCTTTGGGTCATTTTTAAGACTTTGTCTAGCTTTTCATGTAGAAGTTTGATCTCCTTGTTCGTGTCATTACTAATTAGGTCTCTTGTGGTTCGATCATAGTTAGTCACATAGCTCTAGTTGGTTAGTGCCAAGTTTTTCATTAACTTCTCTCCTTGCTTCACATCACTAGTATCAAAGCTCTCATTGCTTGACATATCTAGTGTCATCCTATATTTTTCTTAAACGCCTCTATATAAAGAGCCTACGAATGCCATTCTAGTGAAACCATGATGAGAGCACTCACGAATGTAGCCTTTAAGTCTCTTCCATGCTTTATAGAAGCTTTCAATTCCATCTTGTTTGAAATGTCATTCCTTAACCTAGCGGACTTTTGCTTTGAGAAGAACTTTGTGAGAAATTTCTTCTTGACAAGCTCCATGTAGTAACAACCTCGGATGGGATAGTCTTATCCCACTAAGATGCTTTGTCTTCAAGTAAGAATGAAAACAAAATCAACAAGATTGCATCTTAAGGTACTCCATTGATCTTCACGGTTCGACAAAGTCTCTCAAATTGATTAAGAAGGTCAAGTGGGTTTTCTATTAGCATACCCAAGTGCCTTTGGTTTTGCACCATTATCAAGCTAGACTTTATCTCAAAGTTGCTGTTTTGGATTGGTGGTTGTTGAATCCTTTGATCGTGAGCCATTGGTTCATCATAAGCACCAATCACTTGTGGTTGTTATTGAGCATGAACTATTACTCTTCTTTGGTTCACCCTCTCAACACCAACACCTTGTGCCGCAATTTTGATCTTGGGCAGGAATTTTTTCTCTTTCTAGACGAGGACATCATGAACAGCAAGGATGATGAAGAGGAGGCATTCCACGTACCTGTTGGACCACTTATAAAAGCATGAGCCAAGCAGCTAGGAGATGCACTTAACAAGCTTATTTGTAAAGTTCTTGATAAGGAGAACATTCACAAATCCATTGGTGATGATACCTATCAAGTCCATCCCACTTTGAGCCTAATACAAATCCAAGAAATTCCAAGACAAGTGACTTATTTTTCTGGCTAGATAAAGTGACAAAAATGGGAGATCAAGAATCATTTGAAGGTCAAGACTTGAATTCCCATTCAACTCTCTTTATGCTTATTAAAATATTTTAGTCTTATTCTGTTTTCAAGACCATTTAATAAGTTAGCTTTTACTACAAGTTATTTTACTTTATATTCATGTAATCTCCATTGGAGAAATATATCGCACTTTTTAATTAATTACTTCTTTTTTAGAGTGATTCTCTTTGAGTTCCTTGTGAACTTTTTTCATCATTCGGTGTGTAATATATCTAGTGATCAATCTGCTTATCAAACAGCTTTCCATCACCATTTGTGGCGCCTTCCTGCCAACGTTCGTAGTTCCATTTTGAGAGTATATGTTCTTGGGTTTAATATACCCAAGGTTTGTGCTACGCGAGTTAGACGAGTTGAGGTATCCACCACCGTGTTTCATAGTTTCGTTGTAAGAGGAATAGGTCTTAGGTTTAATATACCTAATGTTTGTGCTATGCAAGTTCTTTGAAATCAAGGATTATTGTAACGCCCGTGTTCCGTACTTTGGACTGGGACGGGTAAAGGCTGAAGTTGAATCCGAATGTTAAGGCAAATAGTAGTAATAGCCGTGAGGTTTTCTAGACGAATTGTTAAGTTCAAAGTGAAAACCTAAACTGAACGAGCTATCAAACTCAATCCGGAATTTTCGGTCTAAAGTGATAGTTATTTGGACCAAGTGGAATTTTTAGACAAGGTTGTTCGGGTTTCGGACATGATAGTTGGGACGGTCAGCTTTGAGCTCATGAGTTCGCAGGTAAGTGCTTTGGCGAGAATGGTAATTGAGCCAAACACGCGAACTAATTTATGGGTAAGTGTTTTGGCAAGAACGGTTACTGAGCCAAACAAGCGAACTGGTTTCGGGGTAAGAACCTGGGAGTGGTTATTGGGTAAAAAAATGGACTAATTCCCTTAGTATAATAAGTGGGAACGGTTAGTAGGCAAAAATGCAGATCCAAGGGTTAAAAATGAGTGTGAACTGTTATATGAGCTTGTGCTAGTTCATGAAGTGGGCGTGGAGACGGTTCTGAGCAGTTATCCCTTGGTAAAGCTGCAGAACTGATCCTTTAATGATTTTTCCCAAGCCATTTTCTCGAACTTCGGACACGAAAAAGAATTAGAAAGAAACAGAGAGAATGATCAGAGAGAAAACGTGAAGAAAACTAGAGAGAGGGCCAGAAAGATCCGAACGTAGGTAACTTTGATCGAGTCTGGGTGATCGGCGACTACCCTGTGATCGGCAGCTTGTTGGATTGGCTGAACTGTTCTGGATTCTAAGCGACAAGAGGTGTCAGAAAGCAAGATCAATCGAACCGAACGTCTAAGGTGAGTGTGCGACCGTGGCTACATGTCTAGGGTCATTTTCTTGCATAGATTCACTTAGTATTTGATTGCTTGGTTGTTCCAACTGTTTTCTTATCTCTATTCTGTTATATGTATGCTCGGTCTTGATGATTATTCCCTTTACCGAGAGTCTAGATCAGACAATATGCTTGGGGGCAGCAATGCTCGCTAAGGCTTTTCTGGTTGCGGGAAGACTGCTTAGTAACTTGGGATAATCAGGCTTGACGAATGTCTGGATATATAAGCATGATTGATTGATTGAATGGACTATTTGATTGCGATATCTATTATGTGTCTAAGTGGGATGGGATGACACTTCTCACTAAGCAATTATGTTGCTTATGCCTTCTTTGTAGATGCATGAAAAGAAATTACCCGCGGAGATAATCAAAGTTCTTGATCCGCGAGTCTAAGGCAGGGAAGGGAAGGATGGTGGATTTGGGTAGAACTTAGGCCAAGTAGTAACGAGGTAATAGCTTATTAGCAAACTTACCGTTGTACTTAATCTAAATTCAGTTTATGGATGAAATGGGCTTTGTTCGAATCAAATTAAATGCAAAAAATGTTAAGGAAAAACTTTAGAATCTTTCTAATTCTGGCCGAAGTGGTCATGTCAGAACCTTACCGCGGTAAGGAAATTAGAGTCTGGGCGTTTTAATTTTGTATCATAGCATGGACGATTTTAGGACAATCTATTGTTGGGAATGTCCTGAAATCATTTGTACTTTACTCTAATGAAAGTTGTATTGTCGAGGTTTGACAATCGTATAATATGAGGTGGTTGTAATGTCTTGCTAGAGACCTCTTACAATCTATAGGCCTAAAAGTTCATTGCTAATATTATTCGACCCTACAGGATCTCACACCTAAGCAAACTGGATAAATGTGAAATTGAGTTTAATATTGATTAAACTAATTTCTAAATTAGAATGATTATTTATTTTATGTATATATGATATATAAAATAAATTATTATATATATTATGAATATATATATATATATATACACGCACACACATATAAGAAGATCAAGCCCAAAATCCAATTTGGAATTGGATTCACCTAAGCCCACGTAAGACATGGGAAGTTGACGTGGAGAAAACATAATTGGACTTGAACTGTACATATTTTTATTTTTTTATTTTTGTCAACAATCACCATATATTAAATCAAGTGCTACCGGTTTGATGGTTCCCCTCACGGGCAACCCCAATCGGAAATGTCTGACTTACATGGGAAAATATGTAACCTCGTGCTCGAGCTCCTTCTGCAAGAGAGTCGGCCCGGACATTTTCACTACGTGGGATATGGACTAACTCGAAAAAAGCAAAGTTTTGTTGAAGCATAATGAACCAATCAAGATCTGCACTGAATGATGGCAAATATAGTGGGTTGAAAGTCATAGCAATCAGGCTGGCACAGTCCATCTCGATCTTCACGGTGGATAGTCTCCGCTCGCTTAGGCACTCCATCGCCCAAAGGAGTCCATCCAGTTCAGCATGGAGTGCTGAGATGCTTCTTCTACATCCTCACATACCATCGTAAGGAGTCATGTATCATCACATAGGCACCACCCTAATCCACTAATCGGTCCATGGTCGATCCAAGATGCATCAATCTGGCACATCGATACTTGGGGGTCCTGGATGGGAGGATCTCGTACGACCTCCTGTTGGGTCACCTCATCTGCTTCGTCTTCCTCCTCTTGTCGGTTTGCGGTGCTCCAACTCTCCGCTTCAAGGGTCGCGGTCTGGAGAGTGTGCCGTGGTGATATTGTTTTCCTGTTGAATACTTTGTCGTTTCTAGCTTTCCAGATGTACCATAGGATCCAGGGAAATGAATCCCTTTGAGACTCAGAGAGGCCGATCTCTTTTGTTCGCCAAAACAGGAAATCCATATTTCGGAATAAAGAAGTACTCGGGAAGCAACCCGGAAAGGACGAAAAGTCCGAAAGGGCCCTAACTTGTAGGGCAGGTGGGCACTCAAAGAGAAGATGGTTAATCGTTTCTTCCGGTGAACCACAACGCGGGTATGTCATGTCGGATCCCAAGTGTCTGTAGGTTAATCGTTGGCATGTAGCAATACAATCGGATAGGGCTTGCCACATGAAATGTCTAAGCTTTCCAGTAGCTCGGGTCTTCCACACTTGGCTCAGGAGACAAGTAATACTTGGTTCAGACACCATCGGAGTACTGCAGGGGAGTCATATTTTGCTTGGCACCATATATCCTGTTTTAATAGTATAGGCTTCTGTGGTCGTATAACTCCACGCATACCCATCGGGGATGGAATTACGACTTGGCCTCAACCATAGAATGAGGGGAATGTCTTCGGGTTGGACTAGCTCCCGGATTAGTGGTATATTCCACTCCCTTGACTCTCCTCTAATCAGTACGTCGACTGTAAGAAGCGGGTCACTATGGTTTGGGCCAAGGAGTGCTCTCGCCGGACGGGCCGGGATGTCTGGGATCCACAGTTCACACCAAGCACGCGTGGTGAATCCCGAGCCAATGGTCTTCCTAAGGCCACTTTTCAAAAGAGGTTTAGCTACCATGATACTCTGCCAACCATATGACGGGGAGTAGACCTCCTTATCTTCGAGCGAGCCGGAAAGTCTAAAATAGCTTCCCTTTAATACCCGAGCCAGGAGGGATGACGGGTATTGGATGAGGCACCACAATTGTTTGGCCAGGAGAGCCAGATTAAAGTCATGGGGATCACGAAATCCCAGGCCACCCAATTCTTGGGGAGTACAGCTTTTGTCCCATGCAATCCAGTGGAGTCCTCTACTGTCTTATTTTTTCTCTACCAGAATGTGCAGATCGCACTCTTAAGTCTGTCAGTTATGCAATTCGATAGCAGAAAGCACGACATAACATATGTCGGGAGGGCTTGAGCTACAGACTTGATCATTATCACTTTTCCCCCGGTGGAAAGGAATTTTGCAGACCAAGCATTGATTTGGTTGTTCAATCTATCTTGTACATAGGCAAAGACTTTCTTCTTGGATCCACAAATTTGTTCCGGCAGCCCCAAGTACATCCCCATGTCTCCTTCATTGTTTATGCCACACGCTATCTTGATATCTTTTCGATGTCTGGTGGGGACCTTGTTCCCAAAAGTGATGGATGACTTATTTAGTTCAAAAGTTGTCCCGAAGCGTCTCCATAGATCTTAATGATCTTAAAAATCTCTTCACATTGCAGGACTTTGGCCTTGCAGAAGAAAAGACTATCATCTGCGAATAGGATGTGAGAAACCGGTGGGCTGGCTCTCATGACTCTCAGCCCCGTGATCTGTCTCTCTTCTTCCGCTCCCTTTAGGAGGGAGATTAGGGCCTATGTGCATATTACGAACATGAATGGGAAGAGAGGATCCCCTTGACGAAGTCCCCGTGAGGGTTTTATTCTACCATTTACCTCTTCGTTAATAATGATCTGGTAAGAGACCGAAGAGATACAGAACATCAGTAGTTCGACCCATTTCTCTGTGAATCCCATATTTAACATAAGTGCTTTTAAGAAGTCCCATTCCACCCGGTCGTACGCCTTGCTCATGTCCGTCTTGATGGCCATAAATTTTGATCTACACATCGAACTTGTACGTAGCGCATGAAAATTCTCTTGGGCGAGCAATATGTTCTCTGTGATAAGACGTATAGCCATAAAAGCTGATTGTGTCTCCGATATTAAGTTTGGGAGTGCTTGTTTTAGCCTTTTACACATGAGCTTGGAGATGACTTTGTAGCTCACGTTACATAGGCTGATTGGTCTGAATTCAGACATATCTCTTGGTCTGTCTTTTTCGGTATGAGACAGATGTTGGTATGGTTCAATCGGGGGTCGAAGCTCCCGGTTGAGAAGAAGCTCTTAACCAACTTGGTAATATCTTGGCCCATAGTTTGCCAAAATGAGCCTGCTTGTCATGCCGTCGGGCCTCGGAGCCTTATCCGGATTAATGTCAAATAAGGACTCTCTAATCTCTTCTTCAGAGGGATCCTTGGTGAGGCTAAGGTTCCTTGTCGTATAAAATTTCTCGGTAATAAACCGGAATGCAGTTTCTTGGTCCCGTGGACCAGAGGTGGTGAAGAGTTCTTGGAAATACTGTGTTGCCACCCGCTCGATTTTTGGTGCGCTCTCCACCCAATACCCATCTCGATCTTGAAGACGAACTATGCGATTCCTTGCCCTCCTTTGTTTTGTAGAGGCATGGAAGAATTTGGTATTTTTGTCTCCTTCTCTATACCAGTGAACCCGACTTTTTTTATTCCAGTATTTTTTCCTCCTCTCGAAATGCTGAGCACAAGCGTCTCCTAAGGTCTTTGATTTCCTCCAACGTGGAAACGTCATCTGTTTGGGCTCAGTCTAGATCGTCTTCTAGCTCTTTTATAAGTCTTGTCGTATTTGTTGGCAGAATTCTCTTCCATCTGGAGATGTTCTTTCTACAAGCAGCTAGTTTCTGGTGGATACACCCATTTGTAGCTCCGTTGAGTTGGGTTCATCCTTGGATTACTGCTTCTTTGAAACCTAGTTTTCCTATCCATCTTTTGTCAAAACGGAAGCTCTTCTTCAATGTGTGTGGTCTCGACTGGATATTGGTCAGGACTGTTCGATGATCCGATCCCCACAATTTCAAGTACTCTACATTAGTGTGGGAAAAGATATGATGCCATTCTTCGTTTACGATCGCTCTATCTAAATGGCACTTCACCTTTCCCGAATGGCGTTGTCCCACCCAGGAGAGGAAATTACCCTTATAAGGGAAGTTGATCATCCCACAGTTATCGAGCATAACACGAAACGGGATGAAAGAGGTCTCCGCTCTTCTCCGCCCACCCCGTTTCTCATGGTTCCCGGTGATCTCATTAAAGTCGCCTATCATGAGCCCAGCACCGCTTTGGGTCACACTCATCCTCGCCAATCTTTCCCAAACTAGTTCTTTCTTCTCAACGAGCGAATCACCATAGATAAAGGTCATCGATATTTTGTGTCCTTCTAAGGTTGATTCGATATCAATCATACGCTCATCCAAATAAGCAATGGTAACCGTAGGTTCATCCATATATAAGAGGGCTAGCCCCCCCCCCCCCCCCCGCTTTTGCCTCTCGGCTCAACGGTAAAAACATGGTTGTAGCCAAAAGCTACTTGCAAATCTTGCAGAAAATTACGTTTGTTCTTAGTCTCTGATAAAAATAAAAATCTAGGTCGATAACACCGGTGTAGTTCTTCTAGGTGCTCTCTTATCAGATCGGCTCCTGCCCCTTGACAATTCCATGCGATCGCATTCATCCTAAACTCTTGGGAGAATCCGGCTTCTCCTTAGATTCTGGTGGTCTGTGCATAGCCTTGGACATTTGCTTCCATTGTTTAAATTGCTCCTCAACATGAGGCAAATTTCCAGGTTTTGGGCTTGGCCCTGGCCCAACAGATTTGCCTTTCTTCTTTGGAGGATTTGGGCCCCTAGTGATGAACCTAAGCTTAGATGAAAAGCCCACGACTTTTGGGCTGATTCTCCCTTGTTTCTTCGTTTTTGTCTTGTTCGCCGGTTTCTCTCTCTTTGATCTCTTCAAACTCTCCTTCGATCTTGGTTCTGGATCAGAGCTCTTGCTAACCCTTCGACATCTGCTCCGATTCCTGCCAGTTTGTTCCTTTGGGATAAACGTGTTGCAGCTGGTCCCTTTTCTTTCTTGATATTCTGCTCCGATAACAGCAGATCTTCTCCTAAGAGATCTTCATTCATCATCATCGTGATTTCTTCCTCTGTGTAGGTTTCTCCATTATCGATCGATCCACTCTTTATCATCTTTATCCACTACCATTGCATCTTCCTCGGTCCTGTTTGCCTTGTCCTCAACTGGACCATCTAACACAGTATTCTCTTTTGCTTCGCTTGCCAATGGAGCTTCTTCTTTCTCTTCTTCTTCCATGGTTATATCATACCAGCTCTTTTTCTTGCTTCCTTGATTGTCAAAATCAGAATCCTTACTTCTCTCGATCAAAGTGGTTTCGAGCGGATTCGGCATAGTGACACGAAGAGTCTCTGGGTTTTCAATGTTGAAATTTAAGCTCTTTTTTGCTGAATGCCCTGAGGCAGATAGCTCACTCATAACTATATCCTTCCCTTTAGCCTTATTATGAACTGTAAGATTTTTTTGTAGATTCAGGCGAAAAGGCCTGCTTCTTTGATGCAGGGGAGAAACGTTGAATTGTTTTGCATGTTGTCTGCTATGGGCAGGTTCTGACAGGGTGCGTTGGGAGTCCGACTGCAAGGATTGCTCCTGTATGATTGGAGCTTTATCCAGGTGAACAAAGTTATCCCTTTTCTTTGATTTTGTCTGCTCTCTATCAGCGTCTCTCCTTCTACTAGACATATAAGCCTCTTCATATCTTTGCTTACGATCTGCAGCCTCCTGGAGTTGCGGAGTCTCCGGATAGCGGGAAATTAGTCCATAGCGGTTGTCATAACTTATGTCTTGTCGTGTCTCACCCGGTGGTTAAAAGTTCCTCCTTCCTTTGTCTCTGTCATGACGATCGCTTCCCCATGGATTCTGCTCGACGCGATCTTTACCTCTTTCTTCTATATTGTAACGACGGGGTCTCTCTCTCCAAACTGGGATTGGCTCAATCAGTCTCCTTTCATCGAGGTTTGTTGCTCTCCTCTGACTCTCCTCTCTCGGTCTCCTCATATGTGAGCTGTAAGAACTACTTTCTCCTTGATATAGTGGATGTGCTATCTCTTTTCCTTTTGCCGAGGATTTTGGCGTTTCCTTTCTCTGGATGACATTAGGATCTCTTGCTCTAGCCCTTTCTAACCTCTTCTCTCTTTTTTGTTCTTTTGAGAACAATGAACAAGATTTTTTTATGAATTGAACTTTGAACCACCGGGTGAGACACGACAAGACATATAAGCCTCTTCATATCTTTGCTTACGATCTGCAGCCTCCTGGAGTTGCGGAGTCTCCCGATAGCGGGAAATTAGTCCATGGCGGTTGTCATAACTTATGTCTTGTCGTGTCTCACCCGGTGGTTCAAAGTTCCTCCTTCCTTTGTCTCTGTCATGACGATCGCTTCCCCATGGATTCTGCTCGACGCGATCTTTACCTCTTTCTTCTAGATTGTAACGACGGGTCTCTCTCTCCAAAATGGGATTGGCTCAATCAGTCTCCTTTTATCGAGGTTTGTTGCTTTCCTCTGACTCTCCTCTCTCGGTCTCCTCATATGTGAGCTGTAAGAACTACTTTCTCCTTGATATAGTGGATGTGCTATCTCTTTTCCTTTTGCCGAGGATTTTGGCGTTTCCTTTCTCTGGATGACATTAGGATCTCTTGCTCTAGCTCTTTCTAACCTCTTCTCTCTTTTTTGTTCTTCTGAGAGCAATGGACAAAAGTTTTCATCATGAGAGATGTGTCTGTATGTGAAGCACCATCTATAGAGCTTCTCATATTTCAGAGAGACTGTGACTATTTCTCCTGAGGGTAGTTGTGCTTTCTTTGCGAAGATCAGAGGCTCATCCGCATTTACTGTCACTTGAAATTTTGCTGCTCTTGCATCTATCTCCCCAACCTCGCCAAAGCTTCTACCAAACTCAAAGAGGATCTCATTCAGCCAGAAATGGTTGGGTATGCCTTTAGTGCTGACCCAAAACGTCATGGTGTTTGGATAGACGTCTCCTACGTGAGGTCTCAATCTCTCCAAGGCGAAGGACCATTTGTTAAAGTGGCAAGGTCTCTTGCTGAGCACCTTTTGCATATCTTCTTCTAAGTCAAAATCAAACTGGAACCGAGAGTTGTCCAGATCTATGCCTCTAACACGGCCTTCGACGTCCCAGATGTTAGCCCGTGGGAGGAGGGCTATGAGAGCTTCTGTGTTTCTTCCTTCTCGGTTGAACATCCGACCCACTAGGCTTCTCTTGTACTGAGCTATGAGTTTTGAGTTGTCCACTGCTGGTAAGACTACCACCTCCTCCACTTTCTTGCTTTTTTCCTGCATTTTTTTATTCTGACTTGATGATGCCAAGAGATGAGACTGAGACATGGTTCTTGTTTTTTAAGTTGTTCTGATTTTAGGGGTAAAATATTAACTTGTCTTCCGCTAGGTAGCACACAGAGAGCAGTATAAAGACGGTTTTTATATGCTTAGCATGAGGCTAGATCCATAAGACATTCCCATGGTGTGTAGAGGTTGAGAAGAACTTAGCATAAAGCTAGAAAGGAAAACCTACAAAATAGATGCGAGTTACTGTCCCGGTGAGGTTGAAACTCCCTGGTTTTGTACATATATATATATATATATCATATATATCATATATATATATATGAGATATAAGAGGTTGATTTGGATAGCCGATATAATAATTCTTTTGAGAATGAATAAATTCGTGTGAGACGATTCTAAATAAAACTTAAGAGGAAGACGAACAGTTCGTCAAGTTTTGAGATCCGATCTCAATGGTACTAACATTCCGTTTCGATCCAGTTTGTGTGCGTGTGGATACCGGTAGAGGTACATCACTTGGAGTGCTAAGATAACGTCAAATTCGTTTCGGTTCATCGTTCCGCTGCAGAATATCCAGGTATATTCAAAAGTCTATGTTCTAGATTTAATTTCGTATTTGCATGAATCCTGGCAATTGAATTCGTAATTAGAATTTATAAATTATTATAGATCAGTACGCCAACAGTAGTATCAGAGCCTATGTGTATAATATTGAAATTGGTCTAGTTTAATATATGATATTTATGTTAATTGTGTGACTGGTTTAATATGTTTGAATTTATTGTTGGACCAATTAAAATTATTTTTTAATTAAGGCTTCATGGGCCAAACTAATTAAAAGATTAATTGGTAAAATGTGAAGAGAAATGGGCAAATGATAAACCACTTGGGCCTAAGAGTTTAAGTGTATTTTATCATTTGTCCCACATTGCTTAGATTATAAAAAATCAAGTGATATATAAGAGAGGACACACACTTCTATGTTCAAAAGTGTGCACCTAGAAAGAGAGATGGCAAAACCACACACGCGCGCCGCCGCCGCTCACTCGGCTCGGCACGTGGGCTCGAGGGGCATCTTGGGCTCTTGAATGATCAGATTCTTTTTGATCAAAGTCAATACAAAAGTCAACACGTTTTGAAATCAAAAACGAAATCAAAACGTTTCTCTTTTCTTGCAGAATATTAATGGCTCCGTGTCTTGCGATCCACGCCCTGACATTACACCATATATTTATTGCCCGTGATTTGCGCCCTGTCTTTATGATAGAGGAGCTGATCACCTCTCTCTCTCTCTTGGCTATATATACAAGCCTCATTTTCTCATTCTTCACTCACTCATCTCTGAAACATCAGAAAGAAAAACTCCAGCAATCTCTCTCTCTTTTTTTCAGTAAGTGTCTCGAGAGTATAGCGTAGATTCTTGGTTCGTAGATTCTATAGTCGAGTGTTGCGACTATAGTCTCACACAGTTTTATCCTGGGATTCAGAATCTCACAAATCCGCCACACTGCGGGAGATTTTATGAATTAAGGAGAGAGATCATATCTCGACTCTGTGTTCTTCTTTAATCGTTTTTATTATATATATCATTTAAATCTTCTCCTTAATTCGCATTTTTTTAATCCGGTTTTTTCGGTTCTTACAATCTTAATTCATAAAAATCCGCTTCCTACTTATCGCTTGAATCGGATTGAGAATTGCGATATGCTTTTTAAACGATTTCAAAAAAACGTTTAAAAACAAAAAAAAAGTTTCTTTTATCTCTAAAACAGTTCTGCAAACGTTTTATAACGATTTCGCGGAAGGTTTCAATCTGTTCTGAATTATTTTTTAATCTGTCAAATTCATAAACGATTTCCGTGATGGCCTTTGGGCGAGTTTCGCAAAACGTTTCTTGAATATTTTCTGGGAAAACAACCTTCTGGTTAAATTCCACAGATTTATACAGTGATTAAAATGCTTTATAAAGCTATCACTTTCACTTATCGTTACTGATTCTGTTTATCTTCTGATACAGATCATGACTACCAGTGCTGACAATGTTCTCTCGGGAATAGGATCCAGTGCGTTGACGCCCCAAATCGGGGATGGTCTTTCATTGCAAACCTCTGTTGTAACCTCCGATGTGCCTTCCCTCGCTGCTATCACTCCAGATAAGTTCGATGGGACCAACTTCAAGTCGTGGCAGAAAAAGATGCATTTCTTTCTAACCACACTGAAATTCGAGAAGTATCATACGGAGAGCAAACCTGTTTTGCCTTCGGACAATACTGATCCTCGAGCTCTGGCTAGTGTCGAGGCATGGAACAATGGAGACTACTTGTGCCAAGGCTACATCCAGAATCGCCTGGTTGACCAACTGTACAACGTGTACAGTGAGTTTTCAACCTCCAAGGCTCTCTGGAATGCTCTGGATATGAAGTACAAGTCTTTCAATGTGGGCTCTGGAAAGTTCGCTGCTGCGAAATTTCTGAACTACAAAATGGTGGATTCAAAACCCATCATGGAGCAAGTTCATGAGCTCCAAATGATTATCCAAGAGATATCCGATGAAGGAATGAAGATCTGTGAAACCTTCACAGTGAATTGTTTCATCGAGAAGTTACCTCCTAATTGGGTGGACTTCAAGAACTATCTCGATCATAAGCAAAAGGCTTTGACTTTGTCAAACTTGATATCCAGGCTGTAAAATGAGTCGCTCAAGCGAAAATCCATCACGGATGTCACTCATGATGCTAATGTAGCGGAGTATAAGAGGAAGGAAAAAGGCAAGTTTGTTCCCAACAAACCTGTGCAAAAAAAGATCCCTCCTCAGACTTCCACGGCCTTCAAGAAGCAGACATTCCCGCAGAAATTTGCAGGGAAGTGTACCTACTGCAACAAGAAGGGGCATTTCGCTTCCGAATCTCGTCGAAAGGTCAAGGACGCTCAAGCAAACCTGACCGAAGCTGACATGTGCGCGGTGGTCAAGGAAGCTAACATGGCTGAGGAAAACCCTAAGGAATGGTGGTACGACACTGGTGCCACTACCCACATATGCATCAATAAGACGATGTTTAGCACCTATCAGAAGAGCAAGGGTGATAATCAGCTCAGGATGGGGAACGTGTCAAAATCCAAGATTGAAGGCACGGGCAAGATCGTGTTGAAGATGACTTCCGGCAAGGAACTCACTCTGAACAATGTGAAACACGTGCCAGACATGAGGAAGAACTTTATCTCAGGGTGTGTTTTATCATTTGTCCCACATTTCTTAGATTATAAAAAATCAAGTGATATATAAGAGAGGACACACACTTCTATGTTCAAAAGTGTGCACCTAGAAAGAGAGATGGCAAAGCCACACGCGCGCACCGCCGCCGCTCGCTCGGCTCGGCACGGCACGTGGCACGTGGCTCGTGGGCTTGTGGGCTTTAAATTTGGCACTTGGGCACTTGGGCACTTGAATACAAAAGTCAACACGTTTTGAAATCAAAAACGAAATCAAAACGTTTCTCCTTTCTTGCAGAATATTAATGGCTCCGTGTCTTGCGCTCCACGCCCTGACATTACGCCATATATTTATTGCCCGTGATTTGCGTCCTTTTTTATGATAGAGGAGCTGATCACCTCTCTCTCTCTCTTGGCTATATATACAAGCCTCATTTTCTCATTCTTCACTCACTCATCTCTGAAACATCAGAAAGAAAAACTCCAACAATCTCTCTCTTTTTTTTTCAGTAAGTGTCTCGAGAGTATAGCGTAGATTCTTGGTTCGTAGATTCTATAGTCGAGTGTCGCGACTATAGCCTCACACAATTTTATCCTGGGATTTAGAATCTCACAAATCCGCCACACTGCGGAAGATTTTATGAATTAAGGAGAGAGATCATATCTCGACTCTGTGTTCTTCTTTAATCGTTTTTATTATATATATCGTTTAAATCTTCTCCTTAATTCGCATTTATTTAATCCGGTTTTTTCGGTTCTTACATTTATGAAATTCTATGGAATGTGTTTACGCAAATATGATGATTAAGCTATGGGATTTATGATTTTAATTTACCAGTACGCTTGTTGAAATTGGGCATAATAATTCTGCTAGTTGTAATGTTATAATTTGATTATAATCGGTTACTGTGCACAAGTCGTATGTATGGTTAAAAGTGTTTGTCATAATTGATGACGAATACGTAATTGATATTATAATATCCAGAGAAATAAGATTTTGTCATGTAGTATTCTCTGCATATTATATATATAATTTATGCATATATATATCGAGTTTAAAAGTCAGCACATATTCTTCGGTGCATAATTGTTTGACTTTTGAAATAATTATGATATCTGCATATGTGTAAGACCGTATTGTATCACTCGTTTGATGTACGGTTTAATGGTTGGTTTACTCAAAATCTTTAGAAGTTTTGACATGTTTTAATATTTTTATTTAATTTAAATTCTAATTTGATTAGAACTTAAAAATTAAATTAAGATAAATCATATAAATAATTAATAATTCTAAACAGATTAAAATTAATTATTTAAAATCCAATTAAAATACAGATATGTATTAGTTATATTTAATATTTATATTAGATATAAATTTTAAGTATAAAGTAAAATTGGGCTAAAATTAGTTCATCTATTAATATCAAGTATTTTGATATCTTCTCAATCTCATCAATTGTTAAAGTTTGAATGGTTGTGTGGCGGGTATGCCAAAGCAACGGACCGCAATTATTTGAGAGTGAGACATGTGATAACGGTTACCATATGAAACGAGATTGGTTTACTTGACTAAGCTATCAAAACGGTTTTGGGCTTAGAAACATAGGGTTGGATAAGATATAAGATGTCATCCACAACCAAGAATTATATTGGATATAATTAGCAAGGGTGTTGCTTACCTAAATAGCTAGATATTGAGGGGTGGAGCCAAAACTCACTTGAATTCTAGTGAAATATGGATCTTGGATACTATACTCATATTGAGGAAATTTTGTTTTGAGTATAGTGTGAGTTTTCTTAATTGTTGAGAATGCTCAAAATTCATGAACATCATATTAATTTTCGCTTTTCTTTCCTGATACTTATGTCAAACCCTCAAAATTCTTATTCATTGCGATTTGTTCTCTTGAGAAGGACGAATTGAATGAATCAAACCTCCATAATTATTTAGAAGATCTAGAAGAGAATAAGACATTTGAGGTTTCTTCTCGGGGTATTTATGTTATAGAAGTAAATGGTACTACTTCTGGTTCTACTCCTTGGGTATTGGATACCAGCTGTGGAGCTCACATTTGTGTAAATGTGCAAGGTCTAAAGGATAGTAGAAATTTGGAGGAAGGACAAGTAGACCTACGTATGGCTAATGGAGCAAAAGTTGGTGCATTAGATGTGGGAACATATTCATTGTCTTTACCTTCAAGCATGGTTTTAGAACTAAAGAATTGCTATTATGTCCCTTCTATAAACAAGAATATCATCTCCATTCCGTGTTTGGACATCGAAGGTTTTCAATTCTCGATCAAGAACAAGTGTTGTTCATTTGATTATGATGATATGTTTTATGGTAGCGCTCCATTAGAGAATGTGCTTTATGTTCTAAACCAAAGCATGCCCGTCTATAACATTCGTACCAAGAAGTTTAAGTCTAATGACTTAAATCCAACTTTTCTCTGGCATTGTCGTTTGGGCTATATAAACGAGAAACGCATCGAGAAGCTTCATAATGATGGACTTTTGAGCTCATTTGATTATGAATCATATGAGACATGTGAATCTTTTTTGTTGAAAAATAACTAAAGCTCCATTTACTAGACACATTGAAAGGGCTAATGACTTGTTGGACCTTATACATACATATGTATGTGGGCCAATGAGCTTAAGTGCCAGGGAAAACTACCAGTACTTCAGTGCATTTACTGATGACTTCAGTAGATATGGTTATGTTTACCTGATGAAACATAAATCTGAATCCTTTGAAAAGTTCAAGAATGAAGTACAAAATCAACTTGGCAAAGCAATTAAGACCAGTTTTGTTATGCAATTATTAGGGTGTCACACGATTTTTGCATAAACATGACTGTAACCCGGATTTTGCACAGAACATTCACATCACCATGCTTGTTTATTCTCATGATCACCAAAATTGTACATATTTGTCATCAGAAGATGAACGAGCTTGTCCTTAGTCCTTTGTCCCACGTCTTCTTGTCCCGAATCTCCATGCTCCGAGCTTGCCATGATCTCATCAGATTTAAACTGCCAGAAGTAAACTCGTTTCGTACAAATTTCGGACATCACCAGATTTCTGTGAAAAACCCAATTTCTGTGAGAAACCAGATTCGTGCAAATCTCGGGCAGAATCCGTTTTGTGTGAATCTCGGGCAGAATAGGTTGTGTGAAAATTTCGGGCAAAACATGAATATTACTACATACGCTTAAATCGCTCTTTTTATGGATTAAAATATTAAGAGCGTATGTGGTATAATCTCCTCAATGAGTACTTGCGAAGAGAAAGCTATAAGAATGTCCCCATCAGTCCATGCATATATGTAAGGAGATTTGGGTAATTATTTGCTATAATTGCAGTGTATGTTGATGATTTGAACATAATTAAAACTCCTGAAGAGGTTTATATACAGTGGAATATCTAAATAAAAGATTTGAGATAAAAGATCTTGAAAGATAAAATTAGCTTAAGATGTCCCAAATTTAACATCTAGCGAAAGAGATGTTATATTGAAAGATCCTTGCAGGATTTTATATAAGAATACTCACATATATTTGGTCCTGTAGTACCACACTTAAACTGATGTTTAAGCAATTTATCGATCTCTTTCATGATTGAAAGATGAGATATTGTATGATAAGAAGGAAAGGATGTTATGGACCAGAAGTCCAAATGATCCGAGAGATAATATGACAATCATACGAGTTTGTTCATTAAGGTTATGCTTATATTAATTCCCAAAAAGATAATATATATGTTCAGAATGCACCTCCTGAAGAAGATGCTTCCGAGGGGGAGGAATATATATGATAAAGCGTGGTTGTACTCTTTTTCTCTTATCATAGTTTTTATCCCATTGGATTTTTCTATACAAGATTTTTAACAAGACAACAAAGAATACGCAAATTATAGACATTTAAGGTGGAATGTTATAATGACAATGATATATGAATGTCTATCAATCTCCCAAAGGAATGTCATACTTTGATGATATCGGGAGAAACAAAGAGAACAATCAAGATGAATCATCTCAAAGACCCATGAGCTGCAGAAGAATGGCGATGTACATGTTCTACAAATTTCAAGTGAAACTTTGGCGGATTTATTTTCCAAGACATTTTCAACTGCTACTTTCAAGAAACAAGTTCATCATTTGAGTCCGTCGTCACAAAGATCTCAAGTTATGCACTGATCAGGGGAGTAAAAGCGCGTTGCACTCTTTTTCTCTTAACCATAGTTTTGTCTCAATTGGGTTTTCCTGGCAAGGTTTTTAATGAGGCATCATCTTATGCGCATTAGGAAATAATACTTTTACTATAATGGCATCCAAAGGGAGTGTTATGAATCCATTAGATGAATGCCCATTATAGACCCATATTCCAGAATGTTCTAGACTTACTTGTTTCCCAAGTTCTACTTGTTTTCCAAATATTGTACTCCTATATATACTCTCTATTCTTGATGGAATAAGACACACAACTCTCTCTCTCGATCCTTTTTATTTATAACAAAGGATTATTTTTAAAAAGTGGAGGAGGATATTTCAGAAATTGGTCCTCGGTTAGAAGCTTGGTGATGAATTAATACGGCCAATTTAATCCTGGGAAATAAAAAGTAATTTAGAGGGTGTTATTCAATGATGGATTTTAATAGAGTTTAAATCTAAACAAAATCCATTGTTATTCAATAGTTGATTTAAAATACCCTATTAAAGTCTAGTGTTATTGGTTATTGTATTCACAATATTTTCATTAAAAGAGTTTGAATTCTAGTGTTATTGGTTCTTGTATTTACAATCTCTTTATTAAAAGAGTTTGAAATCCATTGTTATTCAATTAAAGATTTAAAATGATCAATTAAAGTCTTGTGTTATTCAAATTTAATAGATTCTCACAATTGCATTTACTCAAGAGAGTTTGAGTGGATTTGAAATTATTTTTTACATGTAAATTATAGCAATCAAAATCTAACCTTTTACCCTGAGATTTCAAAATCCAACTCAAGTCCATCGTACATATATATATATTCCAACTAATAGATACACATACATCTTTTTATTATTATCTTTTTAGATCTCTCTATCTCTCGTTTTCAAGAACGTCAAGCATTATTTTTTTACGGTACTTCTCCCAAAAAATAGATGCTTCTCTCTCTATCCAAAGGTGTTTTTGCAACTAGCTTTGCTTTAACGTATGTTTGTTTTGTAATTTAATGCATGATTCTCTTTCAGATCTATTATTTCTTTGTTTCTAATAATTTCTAGATACTATAAAGGGGTGTTTCTAAATCACTGTAATTAACACCTCTGATTTTTGTTACCATTTGATTTGGAGAAATGATAGTTTGTGTTGGTGATGATCTAATTAAAATATTTTTATTGTAGGTTTTTAAATAATGGAACAAAAAATTTACGAGGAAGATGATTCAGATGTAGATATTATGTTATTGATGTTTATTGGATCATTTGTTGCATATGAGAATCAAATTCCACGTTCGATTCGGCGACAAATCACAAGAGAGGGGAATACTTATATACAAAATGCTTTGAAAGAGGATCCTATTCATTTTCGGCAATTATATCGTATGTATCCTGATGTGTTTGCGGATTTATGTTATCTTATCAGAACAATGACAGATTTGAAAAACACACGATATATGTGTGTCGAAGAGATGCTTGCTACTTTTTTGATGACAGTTGGCCAAAATTCAAAATATTGCTACACGATCGATACGTTTAAGAGATCAAAATTCACAGCAAGTACGAACTTTCACAAGGTTCTCAGAGCTTTGAACACGCTTGCACCAAGTTTGATGGCGAAGCCAACTCATACAGTGCCCGCAAAAATAAGCAAAAGCACAAGATTTTATCCTTACTTCCAGGTACACATTGTTTATGTTTGACTATTAGTTATTTTAAAATTCATATATTAACAAATTTAAAATTATTTTAGGATTGTATCGGAGCTATTGATGGAACACACATTACTGCCATGGTAAAAGGTCCTGAAAAAGCAAGTTACCGTAATCGAAAAGGGGTCATTTCGCAAAATGTACTAGCTACTTTTAACTTTGATCTTGAGTTCATATATGTTCTAAGTGGATGGAAAGGTTCAGCTCACGACTCAAAAGTTCTACAAGATGCTTTAACAAGAAGAACAAACAGACTACAAGTTCCAGAAGGTAATAATAATTGAGCTATATATATTATATGACAATAATTGATATAATATTTCTAAATAAAATGAGTTATATAATGTATTTTTGGTGTTTCAGGAAAATATTATTTAGTTGATTGTGGGTTTGCAAATCGACGTAATTTCTTAGCTCCACTACGAAGTACTCGGTATCATTTACAAGAATTTCGTGGTGAAGGACGTGATCCAGCAAATCAAAATGAATTATTCAATCTTCGTCATGCATCCTTAAGAAACGTTATCGAGAGAATTTTCGGTATATTTAAATCTCGGTTCTTGATTTTTAAATCTGCACCACCATTTTCTTTTAAGACCCAAGCAGAGATAGTTCTTGCGTGTGCGGCGTTACATAACTTTCTCCGCAAAAAGTGTCGATCATATGAATTTTCTAGTGACGAGGAAGATGAAACAGATGAAGAAAATAAAAATCAAAATTGTGAAGAAAATGGTGGTGAAGAAATTGTTGAGACACAAGAACAAGAAAGAGAGCATGCAAGACAATGGAGAGCAACCATAGCTGCAGATATGTGGACAGATGATACTAATATTGGTAGCCAAAGATAATTGATTTATTAGTTTTTACAAAGTTTGAGTTTTTCATCTTTCTTCGATCTTTAGATTTTGTATTTTTATAACTATTTATGAATGAGAAGTTTTTCTATGACAAGTAGTCGGTTCTTCCCATGGATACAAAGAACTGCCTTAAGAAGTTTTTCTATGTAACCAAAATGTTATTTGAGAGCTCAAAATAATCAAATCAAGAACGTTTGATGCATTTGGAAGAGAAAAGAGAAATAGTTTTTTTACGACGTAAAAGAAGAAAGGAATTGCTGTCCATAAACTTGTATGTGATCTCACAAAAGAAGTCTCATGAGTGAGCCTAACTCTTGAATGATCTGCTCCACAAAAAAAAAAGAAATCAAGTCTTAAAGACATTAAAAAGAATAAAACTCCAGGGCTTTAAAACAGAGTCTGATGAACAAAATTACCAATAGAAAACTCGTAATCTTAAGAATGTATGTTTCCCCAAACATGAGTAACAAGGAAATGAATCCAAGAATCATCAGCTCTGCATAATCAGTGACCATTTTGTTTTTAGTTTCTTGAAAAAATCAAATCAAGTTTTGACACAATCTAAATCATTACTTACCAGCTTTGATCTTCTCTAACGCTTCAAGAAGAGAGTTCTTATGCATCTTCCATAGCCACTGAGAAGAAACAGTTAAAGATATATCAGACATTGAGTGTTTGAACAAGAACACTTATAAGAAAAAGAAGTCGCTAAGTTGTTAAAAACATAAGTATCATGTAGACGATAGTTAAAATAATTGCTAAGTTGTGGTCATTGCTAAATAAAACGAAAACCATAATATTAAAAATGATATACATGTGTAAGCATCGGATTTAAAAAGATAAATTTTAAGATTGAAACAATAATATTATCATACATTATAATATTATCACAAACCTTTTTTATTATAAAATATTAACCCATGTTTATCTTTATATTAATTTCATGTTTATCTTTATATTAACTTCACTTATCAACGAGTTCACTATATATATAAGTATTTCTGTCTTCTCATGCGTTTGTTGATTTCTCGGTGCTTCTCCAAGGTAAACTCTCTCTATCTTGCTCATAATTTTTTTTTTTGTAATTTCTTCTTGCTTTAACGTATTTTTGGTTTGTAATTTAATGCATGATTAGTTGTCTCTAAACATCACTATGGGAGATTCAAACAAAAAAAAGAAAAAAGGTGACTACAATCCATGGACTGCCGATGAGACTAAGCTATTGGTACAACTTCTTGTGGAAGGGATCAACAATAATTGGCGCGATTCTAATGGTTCATTTAGTAAATTAACCATTGAAACAAAAATTCTACCAGAACTCAATAAAGATGCTTTTCGTCCAAAAAATTACAAGCATTATCTAAGCAGACAAAAGTATCTAAAGCAACAGTACCAAAGTTGTATCGAGCTTCAGCGCCATTCTTCAGGTTTTGGATGGGATCCTCAAACAAAAAGATTTACAGCATCTGATGAAGTTTGGGATGGCTATCTAAAAGTAAGTATTTCATTTTAAAAAAAAAATATTACTACATATTTACAGGTTGTTAATTTGTTATTTTGCTTCCATAGGCACATCCTAACAATAAACACCTACGTTATGATACATTTGAATATTTTGACGAGTTACAAATCATATTCGGGGAAGGTGTTGCTACTGGAAAAAATGCAGTTGCATTAGGTGATAATACCGATGCACGTACATACAAAGTTGGAGGATATTCGAATGAAGAATATGTCAATGATCTAGACAACATGTATGAGATTGATGCAAGTGATCATTATGAGTCCCAGAAGCATTCTGCACCAGTTGATTCTCACACAACTTCAGAATATCGTACCGAGAAGTTTCAACCAAAAAAAAGAGCTAGATCTGAGAAAGGTACTTCACAGAAAGATGAAAATCCAGTGATGGCTATGAGCAATCAAATTCTGAATCTAATACAACAGAGAGAATAAAGACAACAAAAAGAAGTGGGACAAAAGAAGAATAATGTTTGGGATGCTATAAAAGAAATTTCAGATTTGGAAGAATGTATTCGTTACAAAGCACTTACCAAAATTTACCAATTGGGCATACAAGACGTTTTCGTGAGTATGTCGGTGGACGAAAGGCTAGGGTGGATTCAAACCAGTATGAAATGAATGTGGTTTGTATTTTTGTTTCTCTTTTGTGTTTTTTTTTTTCTCTTGGGTTGTTATTTTTATTTGATTTTTATTTCTTGGTTTTATTATATTTCTTACGTTAAATTTTATTTTATTTTCTATATTTTTTGTTAAAATTTTATTTCAAATTAGAAGCCTAAAAAAAATTAAATTAAATAATAAAAAATTAAAATGATATAAAATAATAAAAAAGAAAAAAAAGGATCGTATTCTTTTTGTTGTACAAATCATTTGTCAGTGGATTCAAATCTATTCTAAAAACCAAATGATGTCATATATACTTTGTCAATACACTACCAACGATTTTGAAAGTATAGATAAATCTTCAGCTTTAGATTGTAAAATCAATAATGAATCATTTTAAATGAATCAAATCTTTTAAAATCTGATCTGATTTAAATCTAATGGAGTTGAATTAGACTTCTGCAACCAATAACACCCTCTTAGTAAATTAATTAAGCAGCGCTTCACAGAATATAAACTCGTCTCGGGTTTGCTCTTCTGCTGGACTGATCACCTCTCTCTCTCCCTCTTCCTTGCTTCCTTCCACGGATCGGGACTCCTGCGATTCGCCTCTTAGGGTTTCTCGTTTTTCGTATTCGGTATCATGGCGCGTCTGTGAACAATGGCGGCTAGCTCCGCGGTCTCTCTTCTCGATGTCAGGCTCCGGCGATTCGCCGTTACCCTCGGCGTTGGCAGAAATAATCATGAATTGCGCCTGAGCAAGTGGAAAAGGAGTCTGCAATGGTTTGATGGCGATCAGGCCGGAGCTTCGAGACGATTTAGCTGCTGCGCAGATATGCTGGCTCCGATTCGCCGCTCTGTGGGTTGCGAGAAGTCGGAGGAACGGCGTTCCGATCACAAGACGAGTGCACACGGAGCCGGAATCAAAAATTCCTCCTCGGCAATGCCATTTGCATCTCCAAAGTAAGTTATTTCGCCTGTGCTTGTTTGTTACCTGCGTAAATAGACTTGATTTCGATGTCTAATTCGTTTCCATCATAAGCTCAATTATGTTTTTTCCAATGGAGATCCTTCCTCTGAGCAAGTTTTTCTTTTACTTTTGCATTACTAGTAGCTTATATAAGCACGAACTACTGTTTTGCTTTACTGTGTTAAGATTCCTGTTCCCAGCGAATAAAGCTTATGCCTTGTTTCTTCCTCCCATTATTCATCTGAGAAATGTGCAGTGGTCTCTTCATTGCAATTCTACTCAACAAAACCCCTCTGCTAAACAAAACCGATGCTATTTTTTTTTGTAGTCGTTTTTTCAACGTCTTTTATGACTACTTTGGAAGGTTTTATCCTGTTTATACGAGTCTCTGCGTTTTCAAATGACAAGACAGTCCCAATCAATTGTGTGTTTTGGCAGATCTCGATTTGTGTCCAAGCAAGAAAAGTTCTACCCTCGTTGCACTCCAAGGCTGACGGGCCCTCAGTCCCGTGATACTCCGCCTAAAAGAGGTGATATACTTCCTCTTTGCGTGCTAGAGCCCATGCCTAGTTTTAAATTTACAAACTGTTACAGTTTTGGATCTCTTGCCTGACAGATTTTTTCACCTTGTCATTTTCATAACTGTAGACACTGGGATTGCTAATGAAAAGGATTGGGGCATTGATTTGTTGAATGAGAATGTGAACGAGTCTGGCATTAATGAAGATGGCAGTACTTGGTTTAGAGAAAGTGGACAGGACCTTGGAGAAAATGGGTACAGATGTAGGTGGACAAGGATGGGCGGTCGATCCCATGATGGCTCCTCTGAGTGGACAGAAACGGTACTAATCTTTTCTCTAGAGTTATATTTGACAGACTACCTTGGCTTTTCTTCTCATTATGGCCATTGATATTTACCATTCTTGACTATTGCTTGCTTCGTGAGAAAACCTCATGAGGTTTAGAAAAAGCAAAATTTAGAGCATCTATGCCATCTTAAATACTGGGTTTGCATTCTTATTTTGTTCCCTGAGTTAAGGTATCCTGAGGTTATTCTTCGTAACCCCATGAAGTATTACCCCAGGTGGATGCGTTTAATCGGATTTATTGATATTCTTGACAGTGGTGGGAGAAAAGTGATTGGACCGGATACAAAGAACTAGGTATTATACTCCTATCTTACTCTACCTGAAATTGTTCACTTCTTTTTGTTTTCTGGAAAACATCATCTTGTCTTGATAGGTGGTAAAAACAGGGAAGCTTTTCTACAAATTGGGATGTTCAATTGGAGTTGTAACTCTAAGAAGTTAACCTGATATCTAATTCATTTCCACGCACTTCCTTTTGTTCAATTGGTGTTTTTTTCCCTTCAAAGTTCTCACCTCAGTGGAGTGAACTATTCGTAGGCGTGGAGAAATCTGGTAAAAATGCTGAGGGTGACTCTTGGTGGGAAACTTGGCAAGAAGTCCTTCATCAGGATGAGTGGAGGTCTATGTTCTAACATTCCCTTATCTTTGCTTATGTTTTTCATGTTGCTAGATTCTTACAGTCCTCTCATTGAAAAACTGATCAAATTTCAGTAATCTAGCGAGGATAGAAAGGAGTGCTCAAAAGCAAGCAAAATCAGGAACCGAAAATGCTGGTTGGTACGAGAAATGGTAGGTCAATAACAACACAAATTGTTAATATATTAACCTGCAGTGCCTGCATTTGTTTGATATAAGAGAGAAGCTTATGCTACTGGACTAAAACTACCATTCACTGAAAACCAGGTGGGAGAAGTACGATGCTAAAGGGTGGACAGAGAAAGGAGCACATAAGTATGGTAGACTAAATGAGCAGTCATGGTGGGAGAAGTGGGGGGAACATTATGATGGACGAGGATCTGTTCTCAAATGGTTTCCTCTAACTACTCTATTTTATTTTACAAGTGCGAAATTTTTCGCTTGCTGGTTTATGTATAAGCGCCTAAAGATGTATATGAGCGATAAGCATCCTAGTGACCCACATGATAGGGGATGGGAGTTACTTGAACGTAAATTTCTGAGACTTGAGATCAAAGAGTTTTTGTTGATGGTTTTGATATTGTTATTGGTGAACAATTCAGGACAGACAAGTGGGCTGAGACGGAGTTAGGAACCAAATGGGGAGACAAGTGGGAAGAGAAATTTTTCGGTGGGATAGGTTCACGTCAGGGGGAGACATGGCATGTATCACCTAACAACGACCGTAGGTTCCTTGTGCTTCCTTAAGTTCCCTCAGTTGACTCTGTTTGTAATCCCGCCTAACCTGAATATCTCACACGTTTTGTAGGTTGGTCAAGGACGTGGGGAGAGGAACACTTTGGAAACGGGTAGGGAACTTTGCCTCAATTGTTTGTTTGTTTGCATTTGTGTTTCGTGTGCGTTTACACTGCAAAAAAAAATATTTTATAAGAAAATGACAATGTTACACTTTTAAAAGGTGTGAATTTGTTATAATCCAAACCAGACTAATATTATGTCCTTTATCGCAGTAAGGTTCACAAGTACGGAAAGAGTACGACAGGGGAAAGTTGGGACATAGTGGTGGACGAAGAAACATACTACGAGTAAGAGAGAGAGCTTACATGTTATTTTGGAGTGAAGATATAATCTAATTTGTGGTTTGCTAATCTTATCTTGGGATAATGTTATGGTGAAGGGCTGAGCCGCATTATGGGTGGGCAGATGTGGTGGGTGATTCAACACAGTTGCTCTCCATCCAACCCCGAGAGAGGCCACCGGGTGTTTACCCAAACCTCGAGTTTGGGCCATCTCCGCCTCCTGAGCCTGACCAACCACAATGACATGGCCTCATCGTCTCTCTTTGTTTAGCTTAGCATAAAAAATATTTTGTTTTGCTTATTATTTTTTCGAACGTTGTGATTTGTGAATTATGGGGTTTATATATATAAATTCTAAGTTATCTGATCTCACATCCTGTCTTATATCCTTTAGAAAATTGCAAAAAAAAAAAAAAAAAAAAAAATTTCAACCTACTTTTGTCAACAAAATCAAAATTTCATAAATCCAAGTTGATGGTAGAAAATTTGCAAGAGATAATATCACGTGTATGTCGAACACTCATCTCTAGCCTATCTGCCTTAGAGTTTAACTTGCGTGTTTAACTTGCATGAAAAAGAAGGAGAAAGAAGAAAACAAATTCAAGAAAACAAATTCTTGTTCATCGTAAATTCATCTAGGTAAGTCGAGAAAGCAGGTCGATCTTTTGGTGTCTCTTCACCAATTCAAAAGCAGTCTATTTCAAAAACCATTGATCTTCGTCTTGTGCAAGTCATGGCCCAGATGAACACTTCCAATTTGGAATGTAATGAGATAGGCCTTGATGAAGAAGTGTATATGATGCCTCCTCCTAGTTATCATGATGTTGCCAACAGTAGCAAAGCATGCAAGTTAAAGAAAGCTATATATGGCCTTAAACAGTCCCCTAGGGCCTGGTATCAACGGCTTACCAGTGCTCTCCTTGATAATGGTTTCAGAAGATCAAAAGCAGATCACTCCCTGTTCACAACCCAGGGGGTGTGAGATTGTCGTTGTGCTCATTTACGTGGATGATATCGTCATTACATGTGATGATAAATCAGGGATTGAGCGTACAGATGATTTGTTTAAGACATCTTTTGACATTAAGGATTTGGGAGAATTGAAGTATTTTCTTGGAATTGAAGTATGCCGGTTTGAAGATCGTTATCAAGACTTGAGTGAAAGGGAACTACTTGCTGATGTTGGACAATATTGAAGGATTGTAGGTAAACTTATATATCTTACAATCACCAGACCTTATATCATTTTTGCTGTGAATGAAACAAGTCAATATATGGAAGTTCCTACCAAGCATCCTTGGGGAATGGTTGAAAAGATTCTCAGGTACTTAAAGGAGACTCCAGGAAAATGAATATGGATGGGTTGTAATGGCAACACTGAGATTGTTGGCTACTATGATGTAGATTGCAGGTGACAAGATGGACAGAAAATCCACAACAGGCTATTGCACATTTGTTGGAGGAAATCTTGTTACATGGAAAAGCAAGAAACAGAAGGTGGTCTCAAGATCAAGTGTTGAATCAGAATATAGAACAATGGCAGATACTACATATGAGTTGGTTTGGTTGAAGGCTCTTATCAACGATCTTGGAATTAAGGGTTTAAAACCAATGATGTTGCATTGTGATAATCAAGCTGCAATTCACATTGCTTCTAACTCCGTGTTTCATGAGCGAACTAAACACATTGAATTTGATTGCCACCACATTAGAGAAAAGGTTCAAGCAGGTATTATCTCTATTTTTTATACCAAAAGCTCAGACCAGCTTGCAGATATTTTCAGAAAGGCAACAACTTCTAAGGTATGTGATAATATTCATGGCAAGATTGGCTTACATGATATTCACCAGCCAATCTAGAGGGAAAATGTTGAAATGAAGAAGAATGTAACAATATAGTTGTTGGATGTTCTGACTATGAGAGAGTTATATTCTGTCGCCTAGTATTTAATGATGTCATCACTTCTTCATTTACTACTCATTTCTCTCTCTCCTTTATGCATAAGGGGCATATTTCTCTATTTATTATTTTGTTATGACATATATAATTGTATTCTCTTGTAAGAAGAAAATATACAAAAAATACATAACTTTTCAGTTCATCATCTTCTTCTTTCTCTATTACTTATTCTGTTCTATTTGTGTTCTCTCATAATTTCTACATTCCTTTCATTCAATGGAAATGGGTCCTTCAGCACTTCAATTTTTAAGAACTGAAAATCATCAACGCCGGAAACATGGACCTAATTTAAAGAAAACAACTTTAAGGGGTGGGGCATGGGTATAACATAAGGCATGATAGAGAAAGTAGAATGTCTTGATTACTAGCTGATTTATAGATAGTTTATGAGCACGCAAGTAACCAGAGAGAAGTAGAGTACATTTTCCTGAGCTTTCATCATCCACCAGCATCCCATCCTAAATGCACCATTGAAAATTATGGAGATGTTTTACATTTTACCAAACAGTTTTTCTCCTGAGAGTCAAATAGGTTGATATGAATATAAGCATAATGAAAGCACCTTCTGAGCCACAACATATGGTCGTTGACTTCGCCAATGAGGTACGGTAAGCCATTTTGCCTTAAAAAACAACATCAACTGCAAATACATTCTGAAGTATTTGCACTATCTAAACATAGTTCAACTAATTAAAGACATTAAATCTAATTGAAAATAACCCAGTAAGATATCAATAAGAAATTATATGAGTCATGAAAATTTACCTTATGCAATTCTCTATGGTATATGCTGGATAAAACTTACAGTTCTCAGGAAATTCTGAAGCAATTTGAGAGGTACACATCCTTTTGAGCTCATTTTTCTTTTTCTACTCGCTGGGTAAATCCTACAATAATGCAAAAAGAACTTCAAAATGTCAAATTCAAGCAAAGTTTGAGAAATGAGAAACCTGGTGGTTATGAATATAGAGCCGCAAGAACTTACACGGATTAACACAGCAGTGCTTGGTAAGCCAATTGATCTAAACACAAAAAGACAATGGCTTCCAAATGAATCTATGAAGTTAGAGATATTCTCTTCCCCCCATGGAGAGCTTGCAGATGCAGCAAAAGCCATTAAATCAGCAACATTTTACCAGTAAGACATAAATAAGTTAAGGACATGTGAGAAAATATGTTCACTGTTAGAACCAACGAACGTGGGTAGTAATTTGCATGCCTTGGCCATTTCCATGCATGTCAGTAGATCCCCATGATGCACTTTTAACACATGTGATATATTCAGAGCATTGATCAAGCATGAATTAAACTGAAGTAGCAATATATAAACCAATATAATATGTAATGGAAGTAACATACGATTGCTTTTTAGTCTATACTCAGAAGATAAGAGTTTTATAATATCTTCACCAAGTGAATTCAGTTTCACGAAAGAAGAGAGAGGAAACAAGACCTTTTCTGCAAAACTGCTGCCCTTTTCTGCTCTCAGAGCTACATTGAGAGAGAGAAAAAAAAATCTTGCAACTCAACAGAGTTCTTAATAACTATGCCCATTAACAGAGATTTGAGATTGAAATAACCATATTGCCACGCTGAACATGAGCATTTCTAGCACCCTTAACATAGTTACTCTCCCATTTCCCAATCCGCCCGCCGTCTGATAAATAAAGTCCAAAATTTGGGAAATTTATAGTACATGAAGATCCAAAACTAGAAACCTAAAAACAGACGAATTCGTTAGGCTTGGCGTTACCTTGGAGGGAGGTTACGTGGAGATTTTTTTTTTAAATTGAATGTAAAATTTATGCAACCACAAAAAAACATTTTTACATCAAATGCAACTTTGGGTTTGAATTTTCTAAACAACTTTAAAAAGCAAAACTAATTTTCAGAGAAGGAGAAAGTCGTGTGAGATTTTCCTTAACGATTCCAAGCGGCAAACCAGAGCATGATGCTCTCGTCATAATCACTTTCCTTCATTGCCCTGAGCAAAGAGAGGCGATTGCGGACTTGCTTATCAATGTGTTGGATGAGCCGATTTGAGGGAATGGGTGTCTCCCCATGTCTACGGGCATTCATTTCCCTCCACAGAAAATGTACCGTGGCTTGAAATACGTATCTAATTAGGAAAATAGAGAGTCGAGGGATACTTGTGTCCGGGATGATTAAGATGATGCCATGCCAGACTGTCGTGTGTTTAGACATAAGAAGCCTCTTAGTTAACCCTCCCCAGATCTCAGCCGAGACTCGGTAGGAGAAGAATAGGTGGTCTCGAGTTTCTAACTCCAGTTGGCACATGACACAGGTTCCATTCGCACCTACATTCCATGTCACCATGCGATCTCCTGTGGAAAGGCGATTCTGAATATCTAACCACGTAACAAAAGCAAACTTTGGAGTTAAATGGGGAAACCAAATTCCTTTATACTAACCAACCTCTGTAAGCTTGTCTTCAATTGGCGGCTAGTATATATTCCCTCAAAGATTTAGGAGATAATGACGAAAAAGAAATATTCTCTTTTTTTAGGAGGGCGATCGATCGATCGCTGCTTTAAAATATTCCCTAGCCAAATTTGCGGATGCGCGATCGATCGATCGTGCTTTATGTCCTTGGCTTGCTTCTCCTGAACCTTGATCGACCACTCTTCAGTAAATCAAGCATATCTTGAGATCACACCGTTATATTTTCACGATCTGATATGCAAATCGAAGCTAACACTCTCATCTATCTTGGGAATATTTTTGAGCTTGATCCATTGGTGGGAAAGTCTCCATATGATACAAAACATTTGATGCTACGGATCTGTCCTATCTTCAAATTGCTTGTTTTGCATCCTTTTTAGTTCAATTTTCTCAATTTTCTGTAAAGATTCTAAGATCCACAAAAACACTGAAAACATCCATAAAATACCAGAACCAAGTAGTTTCTTCATTAAAAACCTATTTAAAACACATTAAAAACATGTAAAATCTAAAGTATATCAGAGGGTCACGAGTGGAAATACGTACACGCCTTGAAATCCTCATATTCCACTCGAGGACCGAGCTAGTGGAAAAGGCGGTAGTAGTTAAGAGAAACTGGGGATAGAACCCGCAGCCAAGCTTCGATAGTAGAAAATGCAAGACAGATGATCGGCAGGTAACATGGACCCCAACTATTAGGGTGTTAGAAAAATTACGCCTTGAGTTATCCTCGTTAAACATCTAAAAGAGCTATGGTCAGAGTTTTGGTCGAGAGATTCTAACTATCACTCGATGGTTCACTTGTTTTGGGTAGATGAAACAAGATTTTTGTTTGGGGAAGTAGACTTAGCTCTTATTATGCTAAACTTTAGGGGTTGTACACAAACCAGATTAATTTGTACTCGACCTAATCTGATTTGGTCTCGACCAAAGCTAATGGATTGTCTTGGAGTATTTGTTTTGCAGAGACGGTCACCGTAGGACAATAGATGTTGTGACGGGTATCATATTGGGATAGCCGTATATACCTTGCACTTACCATACATAATAATATGGGTTACATTGTGTGAAATTCTTCAGCTATTAATTGAAAACCTAGAAAAATGGATTAAGGATAATACGAAAGTAATATGCATGATTGTAAACAATATGGATTGTTTGATCCTTAGCACAATTGCTAGATTTTGTGGTTAAAATGAATTAGACTTAGTTGGTTCACAACGCCACAATTACTTGAAAAATTACATGGAATCATATGGAAGGCACATTATTGTTATTTGTGGTTGGCCATGGTGAGACACAAAGGCCCAGGTCGTAAAAGAAACCGACTAGAAGGACTCGTGGAGTTAAATTTATGCATATTCTTTTGGGGTGTTATACTTCTGCTGGTCCTTCACGATTTACGTCTACTAGTTTAATCTACGGATTGATGGTCTATGGTGGGAAGTACTGGAGTTAAAGGGAACTTCGTTCACTTGCCACATGAAATTTCTATGTGAACTTGTACTACAATAAAACAGCAGATGAGTGACTACATTTTGTGATTGTTTTTCAGTCGAAAAATTTTTGCGACCAATTTGGGACTATTTTGTGACCAATAAACGACTACGGAAATACAGTCTCAAATCAGTCGCATATTTACGACTGAATATTAATGTCGTTTAGTAGGCGTAAATTAGCGATTGAGTTAAGACTAATAGTCGACTGAGTACAAGTAGTTGCAAAAGAGTCGCAATGTGAGACTATTTTGCGACTGTTTTTTAGTCCGAAAGTGTAGTCGCAAAACGGTCTCAAATTTGCGACTTATTTGCAACTCCTTCTTATGGTGCCAGAAGTGTCACAAAGTAGTACTAAAAGTTGGTGAAAAAGTTGGTCAAAACGTGGAAAATATGGAATGTAGGTAGCTCACCAAACTTTTGTGACTACTCATATAGTCCCAAATTCGTTGCACAAGAGTGGTAGAAAAGTCACAAATTTGTGACTGTCTTGTTGTAGTCACAAAGTAGTGACAAAAGTTTTACCTATAAAAGCAACGAACGGGCACCCATTAGCATTCATCATCCAGAACAACAAAGGAAAAAAACACAAAAAGAGAGAAAAAACACATAGAAAAGAGAGGAAAAAAAAAGTGGAATTCTTCCCGAGAGTGGATGTATAATAGGATCGATCCACGCACAAATAATCTCTATAGTGAGTTTTTGGAAGGGGTCGAGCAGTTCGTGAATTTTGCCAGTAGCCAGCCATTAGCTCTAAGCAGTGGAGGTAAATTTTACTGTCCTTGTGCTAAATGTGAAACTTCAAGTTTTAAGCTAACAATGACAGTTTCAAAGCATTTGCATAGTAGAGGATTTATGCCAGGATATTATGTATGGTCCGAACATGGTGAAGATTATGATGTTGTCGGAACAGGGACGAGTAGTCATTATGAAAGTCCAGAGTATCCTAGTGGTAATCAACCAATAGATTATGATGGGGGGGGGGAATGTTTATGCTGGGATGGAAAATGATGCATTTCATGGTTCTATGCCATTTAATGAATATCATCATGAACATGATCAGAGTGGAAATGATCATGTTTATGAAGAACCTATCCATGAGGCGAAATGGTTCTACGACATGTTAGATGATGCAAATACTCCACTTTATGATGGTTGTCATGATGGTCATTCGAAGTTATGATTAGCTTCTCGGTTCATGAACATCAAGGCAGACCATAATTTGGCTGAAACTTGCATGGATTCATGGGCTTCAATTGTTTACGGAGTATTTACCAGAGCCTAATCAGGCAAATAGTTCATACTACGAGACATAAATGTTGATGCGAAAGCTAGGATTGCCGTACCATACATTTGATGTATGTGTAGATAATTGTATGCTCTTTTGGAAAGAAATTGAGAAGTTGGAGCATTGTAGGTTTTGTGGAAACCCAAGATATAAACCTAGTAAGGGACAAACAAAAATACCGTTCAGTCATATGTGGTATTTACCTATCACTGACAAATTGGAAAGGATGTATCAATCAGAGAAGACTGCAACATCGATGAGATGGCATGCTGAGCATGAGTCAGAAGACGGAGTAATGTGCCATCCATCTGATGCGGCAGAATGGCAGAATTTCAATCAAATGTATCCGAGTTTTGCAGAGGAAATGGGAAACGTTTATCTTGGATTATGTACCGATGATTTTAATCCTTTTGGTATGTCAAAAACCCATTCGTTGTGGCCTGTTATCTTGACACCCTACAACTTACCCCCGGATATGTGCATGAGAAGTGAGTATTTGTTTCTTACGGTGTTGAATTCGGGACAAAATCATCCCTGAGCTAGTCTTGATGTTTTAATCCAACCACTGATTGACGAGTTAAAGGAGTTATGGAATAACGGAGTTGAGGCGTATGATGTGTCATTAGATCAAACCTTCAACCTTAAAGCAGTTTTGCTGTGGACGATAAGCGATTTCTGGCATATGGTATATTTTCGGGATGGACGACCCATGGAAGATTATCGTGTCCAATTTGTATGAAGGAGACAAATGCATTCCAATTGCCGGCTGGTAGGAAGACATGCTGGTTTGTAATTTATCATCTTCAGAGGATGATGATGGTGTTGTTTGAATAAGATATTTTGGATTTTAAATAAATGTGTGTAATATTTTTGTAGAATTTGTTTCAGTAATTATATTTTATATATTTATTTTTCAATTTAATGAAAACTCTGTATATATATATATATATATATATATATATATATATATATATATATATATATATATATATATATATATATATGCAAGTTTATGTGTAAGATAACCGAATGGTTACCTTAGCTCAGTGGATTTGCACATTGTACATGTCTTATAGGTCGCAGGTTCGAGTTACATGTTTTCATATTTATTTTCCTATTTAATGAAATACCGTATATATAAAGTTTAATGTGTATGATAATTGAATGGTTACCTTAGCTCATTGGATTTGTACACTACCTAACACAAACATGTCTGTGGTTCGAATCATAGATCTAAAATTTTCACCTATTATAATTAGCTACGACTAAATAAAAGTGTGATTGGATTGCAACTGTTTACCTACTCACAATATGATTTTTGTAAAATCAACATAAGATTTTAAGTAAAAAGATTTATTTTAGGTATTTAGATACATGTTAAGTACCTGTTACACTTAATCTAACATTTATAACATGTAATATCATAAAATTTCATTTTGAACATTTTTTTGCAAAAGACCATAACATGTATTTAGATAAATACTTGTGATTTCAATCTAATTTATGTTGAAGTCTAATGTTTTCTAAAATTAACTTGATTTTGTAATGATTTAAGCTATATAATAAAGCAAACACTTATTGCATACATAAAAAATGATTGGAAATGCATATAACTCACTTTTTTGGCCCTAAATGTTTAGGGTTTAGGGTATTGGTTTGTGACAGGCAGAATGGCATCATAAATTAGTTGCAAAAGTGCGACTAATTTTCCACTGTAGTCGTTTTTGCGACTGTTTTTCTACTACCTTTATGTTTTTCCCAATTCGGGTTTGAAAATATTTGGGCTTTTGGACGCCAACTTTCTCCCCCCAAAACTTATTTCGCGACCATTTTGTCACTAAATTGAGACGCTTTGTTTTTTACAAGAGTAAAAAAATCAGATCCCCAATTCTTATTTGCAAACCCTATAAAAATCAGATCCCCAAAGTTCATCGATCTCTCTAGAACTCGTCTCACACCGATTCGATTTCTTCATACTTCTCTTTCGATTTTTGTATCCTTCTCTTTCTAATTCCTTGTCTAATCTGTTTCTCTTCATCCTTCTCTCTCGAATCCCTCTAAAATCGACCAATTAATCTCTTCATCTTCTAATCTTCATCTTTCTGTTTTGATTCTCCAACACAAACCGAGATGGCTGGTGGAAGAGGTGCTAAAGGAGGCGCTGGTGGTAGATCTAACGGTGGAGTTGGTAGATCCAACTCCAGACTTGATGAAACAGCTCCAGCCAACGGCAGTGGAGGTCGAGCAGAGTTTGCCGGCGGTCTTGTTACCTCAGTCAAAGGTGGTCAACCCAACAGCAGTGGTGGTCGACCCAACCTCGCCGGAGGTGCTGCTACCTCAGTTGGAGGTGGTGGAGCCAACAACGGTGGTGGTGGAGCCAACCTCGCTAAAGTTACACCTACAGGCGGAGGTGGAAGATCCGTCGGAGATGGAAACAGCGGAGTTCGTGAAGCATCTTCACAGTCATCTAACCCGACATCATCTCAGGCCACAATCTCTGTGCCAAGATCCAGAGTACGTCCAACACAGTTTCCACCGCCGACACAACCCTAATCCTCTTATCAACTCCGGTTTTAGATCCCGAACCAACAACCTCCTCCTTATCAAATCCCTCCTCCACAATATCCCACAGTCCAAATTTCCCAGCAACAAGCTCCTCATGATCAGTTTCCCGAGGAAGATGCAGTTCATGATCACATCCCGGACAATGAACTTGATTTCGAGGATGGCCTACTAATTGTTGATACGAACCCTGAGGCGCAAGACTACCAATAGTTGTTGGACAATCTGTTGGCTCTTCCTGGCCGAGAACATCTAACTATCTTGTTTGAGGATATGTAATTTCCTTTGTCTTATGGTTTTGTAGCATAGGATTTAGTTTGTTTTCCTATCTGGTTTCTTAGCATAGGAGTGTCTTCTATTCTTGTCTGAATTTGGTTTCATCAAATGTTTCTGTTTCTCATGTATACTTGTTCATTATGAGCTTGAATAATACTTCATGTCTCTGAGCATCAATTGTTAGCATAGGTTGAAATACTTTAGCTGGATTGAGTGATTCAAATTGTATGGACTGTAAATGGATCAATTGGGTCTTCTGAATATATTGTTCTTCTTTCTGGTTTGTGTTGTGAATCATTCTCTTTTTGGATAAGAATCATTCTGAGTATCATTCATTTTGATATAAAAAGTTTTCTTTTAGTTCTCAATCATTCTGATATTGGCTACATTCCATTCCAATCTATATACTTGTTTTTAGCTTCTTCTTAAGCATTGTATCTGTTTTGGTGGACTATCAATGCCTTTTCTTTTGTTTTAGTGTACTCAAACAGATCAAAGGGGGAACCCATTTGGTGATGAGGACATCTTGAGCAGCAAGGTTGGAGAAGAAGATCCATTGCTTGTACCTGTTGGACCAGTTACAAGAGCCAAAGCTAAAAAGATGAAGGATACACTTAATGGACTGATTTGTGAAGTTCTGGACAAGGAGAGCATTCAAAAATCCATTGGTGATGTTATCTATCAAGTCCAGCCTGTTTTGAGCCTAATACAAGTCCAAGAAGAGCCCAAAATAATCACCTTATTTTCTGGTCAAGAGAAGTGACGAAAATCAGAGATGAAGAGTCATCAGCCTTATCTAGAAGCACCATCAGCCTTATCTAGAATAATCTGCCATTAAATATCAGAATAATCTGCCATTAAAAGTCAATATAGGCTGCCTCAGAATTGGACTCTTAGTAAGCTTTGTTTAGATCTTTCTCTATATAAAGAGAACAAACATGTAAAGAAAAATCAGACAGCAAATACATAAATATTCAGATCAAGAAATCAGCTTTCTAATTAGATTTCTTCTTTTGTGAGAGTGATTTTCATTTTGTTCCTTGTGAACTTTTCGATTCTTGGTGTGTAATATCCAAGTGATCAAACCGGCTTATCAAACAATTCCCATCATTGTTTGTGGCGCCATTCACTGACCAAAGATTGTAGAATCGTTCTAAGTGAGCATTGGGTCTTGGGTTTAATATACCCCTGGTTCGTGCTTCGCGAGTTCTTCATTCTAAGGTTTCCACCGCCTTGTTTTTTTTGGAGCGTTTTAAGTTGAGTATTGGGTCTAAGGTTTAATATACCTTAGGTTTGTACTTCGCGAGTCCACTGAAGTAGAGGATTATCCTTTCTACCATCTTAGAGAAAATTTTCCTTGGGTATTCCGCATCATCTGGTATCAGAGCAAATCTCTAAGAAAGGTTTATCGTTTTATCTAATCTGTTCATCTTCTCATCTATTCATTTTCTTTGTTTCATAATCTACCCTTCCATCTTTCTTTTCTTCCATTTTCAGTTTTCAATCTTTTCTGTTTTCATTCCTGAAAATCCAGCCAAAAAAAAAAAAAAAAAAAAAAGATCAAAGAAGTTCTGGATTGTTTTTGCATTCTAAAATTTCATATTCCAACATTTGTTTTGTTAAAAGCTTGTGTGCAATCTGTTCTTAAAAAAAAAACAAAAAAAATCTTTCTAGACTCACTTTGTATCTACAATCTCCTTATTTTGGTCTATGATCTACTTTGGGGAAGCATACTAAGTTGTATTGGTTAGTTCTATAAGAACTCTTTGAGGATCACTAGAGAGGAAAAAGGCAGAGTGTGTGAGGACATTAGAGGGTAAAAGCCAAACTGAGTGAAACACTTTTGAGTGAAACACTTGAGAGATTGTGAGGTCTTTTACTACTAACGTTTCTTTGCAGGTACAATCATGTCTAACCATGGAGAAAACAGCAACAACAATGATGATGAGAACCAACATCTAGCCATTCCAAATCTTCAAATTCAAGCCTTGTTGGGAGAGATGCGGCGGCTGATGAGGGTTGAGTTAGAAACCGTTCATCAGAGGTTGGATCGTGTCCAAGAAGAGGCACAACGGAGGCAACCACGAAATTTGCCTATTAGGACAGAAGGAAATCAACCTAGACAAGTAAGGGTTGAAGAAGAAGTCAATTACTACAGCCATGATGATCATTCATCAATGGGGAGCCGTAGGAGACCACGACGTGCTAGAGAGGCAAGGGATCGAACTGATGACAACTTAGGAGGTATTAAGTTGAAGATTCCATCATTTCATGGGAAGAATGATCCTGATGCATATCTAGAATGGGAGAAAAAGATTGAGCTCGTTTTTGATTGCCAAAACTATTCTGAAGTGAAGAAGGTACGAGTCGCAGCCACTGAATTTTGTGATTATGCTATTAATTGGTGGGATCAGTTGGTGACAAGCAGGAGGCGAAATGGCGAGTATCCCATTGAGACATGGGCTGAGATGAAGGCTATAATGAGGAGGCGTTTTGTGCCCATCCATTATCACCGAGAGCTACACCAAAAGCTGCGACGATTGAATCAAGGCAATCGAAGTGTGGAGGATTATTTCCAGGAGATGGAGATCCTCATGATGAGAGCAAATATTGAAGAAGATAGAGAAGCTACCATGGCGAGATTTCTTAACGGCTTGAATCGTGAAATTCAAGACAGAGTGGAAATGCAACATTATGTGGAGTTAGAGGATATGTTGCATAAGGCTATCTTGATTGAGCAGCAGCTTAAGAGAAGGGGAAATTCACGTCAAACATTTGGTTCCAATTCATCCACAATGAAACCAAGCTTTTCCAAGGAGGAGAAGATAGCCCCTAAACCAAAGTTCGAAGCAAAGCCATCCACTACTGGCCATGAAAACAAAGGTAAAACTGAATCTTCTATGCACGTAACCGTGATGTGCAATGCTTTAAGTGCCATGGCAGGGGCCATTATGCTAATGAATGTCCCAACCGAAGAACAATGGTGCTTAGAGATGATGGTGAAATAGAAACTGAAGAAGAAGCAGAATCTGATTCTATGTCATCATTAGAAGACGGTGTTGAAGAACTTCCGGCCAAAGGTGAATTGTTGGTCGCAAGGAGGTCATTGAGTGTGCAAGCTAAAGAAGAAGACAATGTGCAGCGTGAGAATCTGTTTCATTCTAGATGTCTTATTCAAGACAAGGTGTGCAGCCTGATTATTGATGGAGGAAGCTGCACGAACGTTATGATTGAATATTGAAGACGAGAGCAAATATTGTTGGCTCGTCATCGTTTCTTCATGCTGCCGAGCCAAGATGTTGGCTCGTCACTTCTTTCTCTTTGCTGCCTAGCCAAGATGTTGGCTCGTCACTTCTTGCTACCGAGCCAAGTGTTGGCTCGTCTCCTGCTTCTTCCACTGCCTAGCCGAGATGTTGGCTCGTCATCACTCCTTGCTACCGAGCCAAGTGTTGGCTCGTCTCCTTCTTCTTCCACTGCCTAGCCAAGATGTTGGCTCGTCATCACTCCTTGCTACCGAGCCAAGTGTTGGCTCGTCTCCTGCTTCTTCCACTGCCTAGCCAAGATGTTGGCTCGTCACTTCTTGCTGCCTAGCCAAGATGTTGGCTCGTCATCACTCCTTGCTACCGAGCCAAGTGTTGGCTCGTCGCCTAGCCAAGAGTTTGTGCTTGCTTGGCTAGCCCTTTTCTCCATACTTAGTCTTATCAGCAGTTGATCTCGACGAGGTGAAAACTGACCCCAACACTTTTCTCTAAAACTTTCAGTCTAAAAAAATGGCTCATTTAGATATGGTTCTAGACTTGTCACTCATGAAGAATGGTGGTAGAATCTTGGTTCAAGTCGTAAGAGAATTTGGAGAGCACTATGCACGCTTTCAACCTGAAAGACACTTGCTTCTCGCTGATTATCACGCCGTAAGAAATGCATGCTTTGATGTCCTTATGTAGTCTCTTAGGAATACATGATTTTGTTTAATTTTTAGAGGAATAGATACAATCCTTGGTTTTATGGTTTAGGGTGTTCGGATCTCTGCAACCATTCAAAATCATCTGTTGTCAAATTTTGAAGACGTGGCTGAAGGGGAATTGTATTTGATTAGGGATTTTGAAGTGACGACGAGGCCAGGTCAGTGGAAACTAACACACCATGAGTTCCATATCTTCTTCCATGAAGAATCGATCATTAAAAAGGTAGCACGAATCTGTGGTAATCATATGGTGTCGTTATCTCCATTTCGCAGAGTTCTAAACGGCTCATTGCATAAGAAGATTAGTGTTGGTAAGTATTGATGGAATATTAGTTGTTTGATTTTCCATTTCACGTCAGATTTCTTAATCTATATTCATGTTGCTATATAACAAAGTTGATTTGCTTGGTGCTATTGTGAAAGTCAAGAAATTAGAAATTTATCAAGGCTTCATAGATGACGTTTACGTTGTCCCTGGTCACAAAGTTCTACACTTCACATTGAGGAATTTCAGGTAAGTTAATTATGTTTATAGTTTAGGATGTCTTTGTGAGCTGCAGCGGCGAAAATATCAACTGTATTGCGAAGGGAACATTTGCTGATGAATTTGAGTACTTCTGGCGACTTCAGCCAATTGGGAAGGTCATATTCTGCGTGCTACGGAATTGGAATATGGACTATTTTGGAGGTAGTGTTACTACTTCATTCAACCATAGAGAACTATTGCAACATATATGAGTAGGTGACTCTTTGGCATTGCAGGTGAGATACGTGTCTCGGCTCTCTACCCATTCTCTGAACTCCTCATAAATCCAGCAATTCCTGCCGTTGAAGAAGCAATCCAGCTACTAAGGGTTGTTAAGACCAGTGTTTTCTCAATGGTTGAAGATGCATACATTGATGACCCTATTCATCGTACCAATACCACCTAGAATAAACCTCGTCAACTGTGTTGTTTAATGTTATTGCACTCGATCTTTTGAGACTCGGAGTAACACTTTTGTATGTCTCGTTATAATAGCTTAGTAATTTATGTATACTTTTATTTTGTTTTGTTAGACCTTTGTGGATGAAAACAAGTTGAGAAGATGCAGTTTATGCGCAGTGTTAGCGATGTAGATGCAGCCTAAATGCAGAGTCCGCCCATCATCTGCTTTCAGATGCAGAGTACAAGCAGATACTACGCCTTCACTCAAAATAACCAATAACCGAATTGATGCGCGAGTTCAAAATGAAACACTTATAGCAAACCAGTCTTCAGAAGATAATAAAGCAAACATAGAAAAGACACTAAAGAACATACAGATGCAGCCTAAATGCAGAGTCCGCCCATCATATGCTTTCAGATGCAGAGTACAAGCAGATACTGCGCCTTCGCTCAAAATAACCAAAACCGAATTGATCCGCGAGTTCAAAATGAAACACTTATAGCAAACTAGTCTTCAGAAGATACTAAAGCAAACATAGAAAAGACACTAAAGAACACACAGATGCAGCCTAAATGCAGAGTCCGCCCATCATCTGCTTTCAGATGCAGAGTACAAGCAGATACTGCGCCTTCGCTCAAAATAACCAATAACCAAATTGATCCACGAGTTCAAAATGAAACACTTATAGCAAACCAGTCTTCAGAAGATAATAAAGCAAACATAGAAAAGACACTAAAGAACACACAGATGCAGCCAAAATGCAGAGTCCGCCCATCATCTGCTTTCAGATGCAGAGTACAAGCAGATACTACGCCTTCGCTCAAAATAACCAATAACCGAATTGATCCGCGAGTTCAAAATGAAACACTTATAGCAAACCAGTCTTCAGAAGATACTAAAGCAAACATAGAAAAGATACTAAAGAACACACAGGTGAGACAGCTCCTTTCTTTGCCTCCACCACCTCACTCTGATCCCATGGCATACTTCTCCATCCAGCTTCGTGCAGTTGACTCGAACCTGGATTTGTCAGTCTTGTAAATATGGGCTACCTCCGGCAGAAAAGGATCATCTAGGATTGGGTCAGTCATCAGCGCGCAAATTGACTTCAAAACCTAATTCCATAACAAAAATCCATCCCATTAACACACATGTTTGGCTGAAGTATTTTTTTCGACAAAACTTTGTTAAATCTGAAAAAATTCCAAACCTGGGACATGGTTAAAGCAGGAGACCATTTTTCCCTCAAGATATCATAGTCAATCGCTCCTTTTGCGTTGATGTTTGGGTGGTAAATCTTTGTTTTGAAAGCCACCTGCATGCAAAGACAAAGAGAATATCAATTAAAAGCAAGATGAAAAGCAAGATGATCAAGAGTGAAGTTTCATCCTGCAACAAATAACAATTAACTGAAAAATCAAAAAGCAAACCATTGGTGCCTTTATCGGATAATCCGGAGGAAAATGGATGGTAAGGAAGAAAATCCGTCCGGCATAGGGACTGTCAAAGGGTCCATTGATAGCTGCTTCCCATTCGTAAACACAATCACCAACGGACCCTAAAACATATAAGACTCAACTTAGACATTTAATCTAAATAATACTACATCCGTAAAGTTCCTATTATCATCCGTAAATAATACTACCTCTAACTGCATAAAAGACTTGGGAGTTCTAGATTTTATACCTGCCCTGATGAACTGTGTAGGAACATCCTTCTGGATCCGATTAAGTTCCATTTTAATTCGCCTTACACTATAACCCATGGTCACAAACTTGGTAAGAGAGACGAAGATGATGAATGTTGCGTCTTTGGTAAACAAATAGATGTAGAGACAAACAGACACGACTTTCTCCTATATGAACACGAAGCATTACTATAGGGTTTTGGCAGACTAGGGAATTTGTTTTCAACTACTGCAATAAACACATGTTCATTGATGTATACTTTTTAAATGAGTTGTCATTCATCTCCTCATGTGTAAAAAAATAACTTGTCCTTTATTCTTATGGGTGTTCGCGCCATTTATTGCACGGCAAATTTACGCGCTTTCTCTGCCATTTCTTATTAAATTGAGTTGTCTTTTCCAAGGCAGAGTATCTTATGTTATGATAGTTGACCGGTTGCACAGTAATCATCCCTGTAAATTGAGTTTTATTTTCCAAGACAATTTAAAGGAAGATCGACCCCTTTCATTTCTTTTCTTATCTATAAAAATAGTAGATTGTTTACGAACAGAGTGCCTGTTAATTATTTTCAAAATCCAAATACCGCATCACATCGTAGGTTAACATGCAAATACCAGAGCTCCCTTCGGACATTATCTCTGTCATTGCATGAAAACTTGGCCGCCTCACCTTGTGGAGAGTCGGACACATCCTCCGAATAGGGCGGATCGGTAGAGATGTAGTGTACAGTGATGAAGTCCTCAAGGAACTTAATATCCACGATCTATGTGAAGACACAGATAAAATTCTCCTAGATGGGGCGAATCGCAGCTTTTTTGTAAGATGCTTAAACGCCGGAAACCCAACTGCTATTTATTATGAGGCTGCAAGACTCGTGACCGCAGAACAAGACATCAGCGCAGCCATGGAGCTTTTGGAACGGCTTGTCCCTTTCAGTGTAACGCAACTTATCTCTGAGGAATGCTGTGTGTATGTGCTGGACGTACGAAAAAGGCTGCACAACTTCTCAAATTATGTGTCGACGTACACGCTGAAGGTGATTTTGATAAACTCACCAGGCTTGGGGAGGAGGTTCTGGATGCGGTTGTAGCTTTCTATCCACCCATGAACCATTCTTTTGCATCAACGTGGCAATACCCTGACTGTCCAGATTTGCCTTTTCCAAATTGTGCCACTGAGCACGAATATCAACCTGGATGCGAAAACTGCTACGTGTATTGGTTCGCAAGACAGCTTTGCCTCATTATATAGGAGATTAGAACTATTTCTTCTAATTTTATTTGTTTCTGTATTTATAAATCCTTGAAAAGTTATGATTCCGTAATTCAAGATGTGGATTTTAATTGAATAACATGTTTTATCCTCAGATTTGTTGAGCATATATATTTTTTGAATGAAACTAAAAGTAAAATCTATAGTAGAGCACATGAAGATTAATAGCAGATTACTGGATGATTCATGCAGATATCAGACGCAGACTTCGCGATACTTGATGCAGATGCAGACTCTGCAATAACAGATGCAGACTCTCCGATACCAGATGCACACTCTGCGATACCGACTATTTTATGATACCCACATCAAACTAAAAGACTAACATAAAACAACGGAGCACCATAAATAAGGACAAATAAATAAAGTTATAAACCAAGATTTTGTTTCCTTGTTTAAATAAACTTGAAGCCAGAGTGAAGCCAGAGTAAAGCCAGAGTGAAGCTAGAGTCAAGCCAGAGTCAAGAAAATGGGCATGTTTTTCGATTGTGTCCTGCATTATGGCATTTTGAGCACCTGTGATGAATTTTTGGGCTACTCTGGAAAAGACTCTTTTTCATCTGTGGGGGTGGAGTACTCTGCGAAAGTTTAGCTTTCTTATTTGGTGTTTGAGTAGTCGGAGAATTACGAGATCGTTTCCTTCTCACCTTTGGGGATGGAGTAGTGGGTGAAATATTATCGCTGAATGGAGTACTCTGCTTCGTTTTCTTCGTAACGGATGGAGTCCTCTGCTTCATTTGATTCGTTGTGGATTGAGTCCTCTGCTTCGTTTTTTGCTTTGTGGATAGAGTACTCTACGAAGGTTCTGTTTTTTTCCTTTTCCATTGATTACGCTTGAACCGCTTAGCCTTTTCAATAGCAGAAAGGTATCTCTTTGCCTTCGGTCTACCGGAAGGTACTCTTACGACTGGTGGTGGCAGACATTGTTCACTAATTACGTGTGGTGGTAGAATCAAATCTTCGTCTACAGATTTTATAGGTTCTGAGTATGTTGAATACAAGTAGCCCTTTGTGAAATGATCATCCACCAGGGTAGCTTCATCAGTTTTCCGACTTAATGCTGCTTTAATCGCGTGGTCGCAGGGAATCTTCTCGACATCATATTGTTTACAAGTACAAAGTCTCTGCAATCATAAATTTCATAAATTTTAAAAAGGAATCGAACTCAGAGCAGATAAACAAGGCAAACGTTTCCTGAGACTGGCAGACTTGCTCTGGATACGTTTCCTGAAACTGGCAGTGATAAATAGCAAAAAAAAACTTACATACCTTCTGTAGATCAACCACACAATCATAATCTCCACCTGTAACATGGCTACAATTTGAATCAGTATGATGAACATTTAAAATTTCCAAGCTACCGTGTCTTTCATGCAGTAACTTTTCAACGTTTGGGGGGAAATTTGTTTTTAATGAGGCAGCTTTGTCTCGCCTTTCCACAAACCACCTTGACAACAACTTTCTAATAGCCTCCACGAAATGTTTAACAGGAAATGATCTGTCTTCCTTAAGCGCGGCATTAATAGATTCTGCAATGTTGCTCGTCATTATACCAAATCTATCTTCTGGAAAATGTGCACAAGCCCATAATCGAAATTCCGCCTCTTCCAAGTAAACTGCTAATTCACTATTCTGACGATGAATCACACCAAACAATTTTTCAAAATCTACCAGTCAATATGCATATGCAGCACGACACACCAAACTGAGCATTGCGTTCTTTTTGAACTTTAAGATGAGGTTATTTTTGAGGTGATAGTAACATACTCCCCTATCAGCTGCGGGGAAAACCTTCTCAATGGCCTTTGCGATTGATGGATGACGGTCAGAAATAATGGCCAAATTTTTATCATCAAGTATCACACCACGCAAATCTGTAAAAAACCATTCCCATGAAGCATCATTCTCTGAGTCTACAATCCCAAAAGCTATAGGAAATATACTCGAATCTGCATCTTGACCTGCAGCTACCAGCATAACACCTCTGTACTTTCCAGTTAGATGTGCTCCATCTACCACAACAACCCTCCTCAAGAACTCAAATCCTTTGATGGAAGCACCAAAAGCAATGAACAAATACTTAAACCTTTGTTGAGCATCACGTTCAAGCTTTGTAATCGTACCTGGATTGGCTTGCTCTATTTTTTATAGATAGGAAGGTAAGTCCTGGTAACCCCTCTCAAAAGTGCCTCTGACCAGCTCTCGTGCATATGCCAACGCTTTATGCGCCTTCGTATAGTCTATGTCAAGACAATGTAGTGACTTAATACAGTTCATTACATGCTTAGGCGTGATTCCTTTAAGATCATTACCACCACTAAACCTATCAACATACATCTTTCCAATAAATTTTGCATTAGCCTGTCGTTGACGAGAATACCTACAGACAGCAGGGCATGTATGAGCTTCTTTATATATCCGAACGAGAAATTCTGGAGATTCAGATGAAACTGACAGAGTCGACGCATGAATCCTCCAAGAACAATTAGGAACAAAATATTTCGCGATAAATAGTTTCTTCCTCGACGTGGCGATTTTGAAATCAAACTTCTCGATGACTGCAATCTTGCGTAATTGCATAATTAATGCTTCCTTGTCATCAAATATTTCGCCAACCTTAATGGATCCAGATTTCTTCATTGGTAATGGCTTCGTAGGCGTCTCATCGAATATATCGCAGAATAAAGGCGGCATCTGCTGTTTCTTCGCATACTGTCGGCAGTCTCTGCTGTTGTTCGGTGGTGGCATCATATGCTCGTCTTTAACATTACCAACATCATCAAAATCCACACCACCATCCTCTTTGACATCACAAGCTTCATCTTTACCCGCAGCTTCTACTTTAATTCCATCGTTTCTTTTCCATGACACGCAAAGCCGGATAACCTCTTTTTCCGCCATTGTGATCAAGTTTGCAAGTTGCCTATCGTTATTCAAGAAGATAGGAGGTGTGTCGCTAGGCATTTTCTCCATGATATGTGTAGGCAACTTATAAGAAATCTCGACTGCATTCATCTGCGTTTCCAAGTTGTAATATTCACAAACAATGCGGAGAAATTCCTCATACTTGATTTGGTCTTCAACCGCAAACAACTTGCTTCCTTTGCTTGAATCAACATCGAAATCCCAACCCATTTTTACCTTCCATTGTCCAAAAACAGTCAACAAATGCAACATTATCTGCAAAAAAGAGAATGTTCAAAAGATCTGCAACACACTATCTTAGAAGATTTTTCGCAGAGCTCTACACTTTGGCAGGATCTTTTAGAAATAGCTCTGCCAAAGACGTACTAGAGCTCTAGACGCAGTTTAGAAGATGGTGGTTTAGATAACTAGTGTAATGTTTTGAAGTGTTACCTGTGTTCGTTCTTCCCGAAAATATGCTCGCCTTCAACCCCTAGAATATCTTTGACCAGCAGATATTGTTAGATGTAAACGAAGATCATCTTTCCGAAGAATGTACGTACTTTCGTTCAAAATCGAAGTCTGTAAACAATCTTATACTCGGATTTCGCTTCCGTCTCTTTGAAAATATGAAATCTCCCTTTGAGGGTGAAATCGAAATAGTAGATCTAGGTTAAAGGTGGAGAGGTTGAAAAGGTTTATAGCAAACTAAAAAAAAGTAAGAAGTAATGGCATTCTTGTTATTATTGTGAAAAGAGAGGAGTACTTCAAAATCCGACCGTTTATACAATTTAGTTACGTTGCAAATGTCAAGCCATGCCCTGCAAACAGTATGCTACAGTCTGTCAAGTAATATCTGCCTTATGTCTACAAAAAAGCACACACAACATCTGCTTTAAGTCTACAAAAAAAGCACACACAATATCTGCCTTAAGGCTACCACAACTGACACACTATATCTGCCTTAAGGCTACACAGTTAGCAGAGGTTAAGAAGAGTCTGTCCAGCCTTAGCCTTAAGGCTACACAATCGACACACTATATCTGCCTTAAGACTACAGAATTAGCAGAGTTTAAGCAGCTTTAGCCTTAAGGCTACACAATTCACACACTATATATGCCTTAAGGCTACATAATTAGCAGATTTTGTCTAGCCTTAGCCTTAAGGCTACACAATTCATGCAGACTCTGCCAAGCGTAAGGGTATTTTAGACATTTTCAAAAAAAGTGTACTAGTTCTACAATTTTCCCTACGAAGGTACCCCGCTGGACATTAAAGTTAGAAAACGCACCATATCAGCAACTGTCCCTAGTTGTTATTCACCAGCCAACCAACTATTTTTAAGAGTTTGATCATGAGAAACCACCCCCGGTTCGAGTTGGTTTAGGAGTTGCTCATTTGGCCTAACTCGCGAAAATATGTGCACTCAATGGAGGTCACAACAAGACCATAAGGATTTAAGCCATGAAACCACTTGTTCTACAATCTTGATCCAACAGAGGCACGCAGAGAATTGGAATCAGACTAATATCGATTTTGGTTTAGGAGATATTCAATTTCTAAACCGATGGATCCTCGACTTGCCTTATTTGGAACCTTACGGGTTTATGACGCTTCAAACATATTTTCGCGAGTTAGGCCAAATGAGCAACTCCTAAACCAACTCGAACCGGGGGTGGTTTCTCATGATCAAACTCTTCAAAATAGTTAGTTGGCTTGTGAATAACAAATCTGAGGTGATTGGATCAAGCCAATTCTCCTAGGGACAGCTTCCATGGCTCGGTTAAGGCTCCAGGTGGAGGTTTGTGAACCATCTCCAAATCGGATCGTTCAAATTGAGTTCTGGATCGATCATTATCCTTAGAGAATATGATGGGCTGATGAATCTTCAATTTGGGTCTGGCAAAGTCTCCTTTTGGCCAGTGAAGTTAATTTTGGTACGGTTTGGGTGAGTCCTCTCGTACCATCTTCGAATCGGGTAGCTGGTAAATGATTCCACCCGAACCATTAGTCTTCTTAGGGTTGATTTGCTGATGAATAATCAACCCTAGGCCTTGTGCTTGATCGGAACTCCATTTGGCCAAGAATTCTTCAAAATGCTCTGTATTGACCGGTTTGGTACGTGTACCAGCTGGTTTGGTATGCTCCCGATTTGGTGTGATTTCAATGTCCGCATCATACCCTCCTCCTTGAGAAAGTTTTGACCTCAAAACTTGATAACCGGCACATCGATAGAGCAAGTTAGTATTGTGCATCATTTGAGGGATTAGAGAGTTACCTCGGGTCATGGTTCGCGTGTTGCTTGGATTTGGCTGAGGTTGGGCATCTGGTGGCTCTTATTTGATCAGCAAGGAAGTAATGACTCCTTTCAAAGATGTGTTGCTAATTCCCTCGGGCAGCAAGGTAGACTTCTTTGTGAAATTTCTTATTTCACTCTTGGTTTCTCCATTGATCTCTTCTCGGGTGTAAGCTTGTAAATGTGGTTCTGGTTGTTTCCCCATTGTACTTAAACCTTTCTCAAGCTATTTTGAACACGGCAAGTGCATTATCACATCATGTGGAACATGAGAAACAAAATTGATCAAGTGAGCATTTACTCTAGCGTGGTGCGGTTTAATGGATTTAGGCAACTCGATGTTTGGGATTTGCCTTTGATCCGTGACTAAGGCTGGTGACACTTCTGGGATTGTCTTCTCCTTTGTCATTCCTGTACCTGTTTCAACATCTCTTGGTGAAGATAAGTGCATTATACCATAATTCAAACATTTAAAATCTGATTGAACTAGACAATCGTTTAAGTTAATTGAACCCGGTTTCTGTTCTAGTGATGTTGATTTTTCTATTTGTCTTTCGGGGCAGGTTGCAGCAAAATGTCCTCTCTTATGACATCTATAACATATGGTGTTATCTACTTTAGAGTATTGAGAAGACTTACATTGCTTTGGTTGACCGTGAGGTTCAAGCAACGGCTTAGAACTTTGCTTGTGAGCTACTATTTGTTGTGTTGGATCTGCTAGCACTTTTTTGACCTTATTGGGTTGCTCATCCTTTGTCTTCTCCTTTAGAACATGTGCAAACACTTTCTTCGGCTTAGGACAGCAAACTTTCTTCGGCTTAACTTTTGGGGTCGGCGTTGTTCCTAGAATCCATCTCCTTGGCTCGGAATTGGTCTAGATCTTCACATAGTATTGACTTTGGGCTGCAGCATCCTCCACAAACTCTTTATACAAGAGTTGCTTCATCTCTTCGCAAGAAGAATCTGGTACATCATACACAAGGCGAGCGTATGCATCTTGTTCCCAATGCCTAAAGGCATCCTGAGTTAGCGTATCTTCGACATAAATGTCTTCTCCTCTTCGGAAATTCGGTTGGCTTGAAGCCAATCTTCTATGTCTCTCTCCAATCTTAAGCAAGCCTCCGGTCCTTGGCTATGACCTGAAAAACAGATGTGATGTGATTCAAAATTTACCTCATCATCCGTTGAGTGTTCCCATGACTCGGCTTGGTTGGTGTAATCGTCTGAAGTCTGGTCTGGTGGTGTGGTCTCCATGTCACCACGTCTTGTTCATCTTCTTCCCAAGTCTCAGCCACGTTCATGTCTTCATTTTCCCATGAGTGTTGGCTGGAAATTTCTTCACACTCTAGTTCATCTTTGTAACTGATTTCAGAATCAGTCTTATCATCCCACGTCTCTTCTATGACTTTGTCATGCCATGATTCACCGTTGTGGGTATCCTCTCCTTCATAATCCTTGTCATACTCGGATGAGTAGTATTGGTATTGGTTGTGCTCTGAATTGGAATGAGAATTCTCTATAAATTGATCTTCTGGATCAGTTGCTTCTTCCTCATCATACCAACTCTTGTGGCTGACGTCATCTTCTTCATAGTCTAGTGGCTTTGGTTCAGGCTCCCTTTCTTCAATTTCATCTCCATAATCTGAACCTGAGTAGTCTCGGTGAGGCCATGGTGGTGCCTCATATCCAGCCACTTCATCAAACCAAATCTAGTTTGGTTTGTCGTTCTCGGATTCGTAAGGGCTTATCTCGTTGGAACTTTCTTCTCCTCCTGAATAATCTCCCATGGTGCTTCTACGTTTTCTTGGGGAAGAACCTTGCAAAGCAAAATAGAAGAAAGCGTATCAATGAAGGAAAGGAAAGAAAAATTAAGTACAAAAATAAAAAGGAATTCGAAAACTTATATATATATATATATATATATTTTTTTTTTTTTAAAACTAAAAGCTAGATAAACTCAAAATCACGAAATCACAGCAATATATATATATATTTTTTTTGAAATCTAATCCCAATAAATCCGAAATTAACAAATAATTAGAATAAATTCGAACAAAATGATTTTTATGGTATTTTCTCTTTTTGAAACGAAATAAATTGACAAAACTGAAGCAAATAATTTTTATTTTTGTTTTCTTAATATATGAATAAACAGAAAATAACAAGAAACAATTTTTTAATGGATTTTTTTATATATATATATATATATTTATGCGAAACAAAAGTAACAAAAAAAAAAATAGAAAATTGAAAGGGATAAAGGTTGAAGAAGTACAACATGGGTTTGATAGGAGCTTTTGAAGGTCTGAGACCAAATGATATAAGATCGGAATCACTCAAATACTAAGATCACTCAATGATCGAGAGATTCCAAGCCTAACTCGCGGAAAGGTGGATTGAAGGTAGAGATGGAAGGGAAGTGATTGACTCGCTCAATCAAATGGACGAGACAAGAGGATTGAATCACTCAAACACTCTTAGATCCGCAGCTTCAAAATAGACTAAAGTGAATCACACACTTTGAATCTAAAGAACATACACAAAGAGACTCGGTTCTTTGTAAAGAGAAAACGAAACTTATATTACTTCAATGATCAAGGGTTATTTGTTGGGGTCAGTTTTCACCCCATCGAGATCAACCGCCATAAATACTAAGTGTAGATGTGGGACTAGCCAAATGGAAAGCCTAGCCAAACGAGCACAGGTTTCTGGTTAGGTGATGAGCCATAATCCTGGCTCGGCATCAGGGAGCAGCGGCGAGCCACCCTGGCTCGGCATCAAGGGGAAGCATCTACGAGCCAACATGTTGGCGAACCAACAAACGGTGACGAGCCAACATGTTGGCCAACCAACAAACGGTGACGAGCCAACATGTTGGCGAACCAGCAAATGGTGACGAGCCAACATGTTCGCAAACCAGCAAATGGTGACGAGCCAACATGTTGGCGAACCAGCAAACGGTGACGAGCCAACATGTTGGCAAACCAGCAAACGGTGACGAGCCAACATGTTGGGTATCCAGCAAACGGTGACGAGCCAACATGTTGGCGAACCAGCAAATGGTGACGAGCCAACATGCTGGTGAACCAAAATCCTTGGCTCAGCATCAAGAAGGAACCTACGAGCCAAAGGCCGAGGTGACAAACCAAACCCTTGGCTCGGCGTTAGGGAGAAACGGTGACGAGCAAAACATATTTGTGACGCGCCAAAATAGCGGTGATGAGCCAAACACTTGGCGACTAACCAAACACTTGGTGGCGCGCCAACATAACGGCGACATGCCAAAATGTCGGCGATAATCCAAACAGGTAACCGGCTAAACAGATAATGTTTCAGACAAGATAAAGAGATGACGAGCCGGATCTTCAGTGACCCAACAAAGCAGCAAGCCTAAAATCCTTTTGGGCCGAGGGAACGAGCCGCAAGAGGTTGGTGGGCTAAGTTAGCAGGTCAAAATAAGAAGCCCACGCCCGAGCCGACTTTGGAAAACCAGGGAGGAAAGGAAATCCCAAAGAATAAGGAAGTTTTCCTTTATCGTTTAGGAAGAGGCGTAGCTGACTTATATTTGTATAAATAGACATGTATCCCTTTGAAAAAGGGATCCGCAACTTTACCTAGCAAAACACTAGTTATTTTTTCTGAAAACAGCTTTCCAAACAGCTTGAATAAAATCACCATCTTTGGATCTCTGTGCTTGGTTTCTTTTCATATAAGTTTTTCGAATCCCTAAATTTTTGAACCAAATTTAGTTGTGCGAGTTTTGACTCCCACAATTTGGCACCGTCTGTGGGGAGTTTTCAACCTTCTGACACCTAAGAACCACCAAATACGAGATCTGAAACGATGACTACTGACGGAGACCAGAGCGGCGATGACGCGAGCAACACTGGCGCTGACCTTCCTGTAACCAGAACCAACTTGCCGCCAGCAAACATGGAAGGCACTTCAGAAAAACTGACAGAATTGAAGAACATGATGACCACATTGCTGAAGAAGGCGGAGGAGCAAGATAAGTTGAACAGCTCGCTAATGGAGAGAATAGAGACACTGGCGACAGAGAGCTGAGCCAGAAATACACGACTCGAAGGCATGGGTTCAACGATGAACCCACCCGTCAGCGGAATGAGTAGACGACTTGGCTTAAACCGGACCGCCCTAGATTTTTCAACACCACGCGACACAGCAAGGACTTTGGGAGGACTGCCACCGCCACATCCAACCAACGAACAAACACCCAAGGCGACAAGATCAAGTATCACTGAGCCACCTCGACTGATTCATGGGGCAAGAGGAGCCAGCGATGGACGTGACCTGTGCGCCAATGGTGGGTCGGCTGCAGCAATCGTTCTCAACGAAGAGGGGCGCGAAGAAGGAGACCATAACACGGAGAATCTCGCTGACGAGGGATTCCCACCAACGCTAATGGAGCCCAAACTAACGAAAGCGACATTAATCTAAACCGAGCCAGGAACCTAGCAGAGGACGAGGAAAATCTCCTATGGGTCCAACAGGCGCAATACGCTGACGAGCAAAGAACAACGAGCTGAGCCTAGAGAGAAGAGTTGGACGAAATCCGAGCCTCTTTAGATCGTGCCACCACTGAGATGAAAGCCGTCCGATCCCAGGTTCACAAGGCAACCAGTAAAGTCCTGGAGATTGACCGCGTACTAGAAGAAGCACATAACACGCCGTTTACATCTCGAATTACCAAGGCAAGGATTTCCGACCCTAGAAATATCAAAGTCGCAGTTTACGAAGGGACTACCGACCCAAATGAGCACATAAAGGCGTTCATCATAGCAATGGGCTGCACCAATATTAGGGAAAAGGAGAGAGATGCTGGTGTTTGCCTCCTGTTTGTGGAGCATCTAAAAGGCGCAACCCTCCAATGTTTCTCCAGGCTTGAGCGGAACTCCATTGATAATTTCCAGCAGCTGTATGCCGCTTTTCTGAAGCACTACTCTATGTTTATGGATCTAGGAGCCTCTGATGCCGATCTCTGGACATTAACCCAAGGGCCTATGGAGACACTGCAAAGTTTCATGGGTAGATTCAAAGCAGTGATGTCAAAGGTCGAAGGCGTAAGCGACAAGGCCGCCGTGTTCGCATTAAAAAGGTTGTTGTGGTACAAATCAGAGTTCCGAAAAGAAATCACTTTGAACGCACCACTATCAATCCAAGATGCGCTGCACCAAGCTTCATATTTCATAGTCAACAAAGAAGAGATGAAGGTGTTGTGTCATAAATATGGAGTGCCCAAAGCGACGAACCGTGCTTTCCAAACTCCGAATCCACCGCCTTATAAGAAGAGTAATCAAGGAAACGGATATGTGCACCACAAAAAACCCAATTTCGGAGGAGCCCACAACTACCAGATGGGAACAGGCCAAGGAAAAACACCATGGAACACGTGGACACGCTCCGAGCTCGTACGATGAAAAAGCCTACTGCGAGTACCCTCACATGCATGGGCACTCAACCGTAAACTGCCGAACCCTGAGAATAAAGCTGGTCGAAGAGCTCGGCAACGCTATAAGCCTTAAGGATTTCGAGCGAGAAGATGAGAAAGATCAACCAAACCAGGCGAATCAAAACGGTGACCTTCCTAAGTGAGGAAGGTGAGATGACGAGGCGACGTAGACAGGTTCTCGAAGACGAATAAACATGATAATGGGAGGATCACAATACTATTCAGACACGGTGTCTTCAATCAAAGCATTCCAGAGGCGAGCCGATGCGAGTGTCAACTGGTCAGTACCTTCCAAACTTCCCAATGATGTCATCTCATTCGAAGAAAGGGAAACCACCGGCATAGACCGACCACATAACGACCCCCTCGTGATAGAATTGATCGTGGACGATTGCGACGTCGACCGAGTTCTGATTGACATGGGAAGCTCCTTTGATATAATCTTTCGAGAAACTCTCAGAAGGATGAACATCGACCTATCCAAAATCACGGCAACTCCAAAGCCTTTAACCGGATTCTCAGGAGAAACAACCATGACCCTTGGAACAATCAAGCTTCCCGTCCGTGCTGAAGAAATGACCAAGATAGTGGAGTTTTCGGTTGTGGATCATCCTGCGATCTATAATGTGATTATGGGCACCCCCTGGATAAACTCCATGCGAGCCATACCATTAACCTACCACCTCTGCATTAAATTTCTGACCCCGGAGGAGTCAAAACAATTTGGGGGAACCAGAAAGAGTCCCGCATTTGCTTCCTAGCTGAGCATAAACTCAAGAACCCATTCACCGAGCCGAACACCACAACCAAGCGAAAGAAGATGAAGACTGATAGTGAACCCGAAAAGGAATTGGCAAAACTCTTATAGCAATTACAGATCACAGAGGATCGTGAGAGGAAGAGCAAACCCACTTGCGACCTTGTTATTTCAGTGAACATTGACAGCAATCACCCAGAGCATTGCATCGAAATAGGGGCCGAGCTGAAGGACCCAATAAAGGGAGAGCTGATTTCTTTCCTCAAAAAGAACGTAAATACTTTCGCGTGGGCAGCCGAAGAAATGACCGGCATCAGCATCGACATAACATGCCCCGACCTGAACGTAGAACCGACCTTCAAACCAGTAAAACAGGAAAGAAGAAAACTTAGGCCAGAAAGAGCACAAGCGGTGAATGACGAGGTGGAAAGATTACTCCGCGTCGGATCAATAGTCAAAGCGAAGTACCCGGACTGGCTCGCTAATCCTGTAGTGGTAAAAAAGAAGAATGGAAAGTGGCGCGTATGCGTGGACTTCACCGACCTGAACAAAGCCTGGCCAAAGGATAGCTTCCCGCTTCCACATATCGATCGGCTGGTATAAGCCACAGCGGGCAACAAACTCCTTTCTTTTATGGATGCTTTTTTCGGATACAACCATATCTTGATGAACACAGATGATCAAGAGAAGACAGCATTCATCACAGACCGTGGAATATACTGCTACAAAGTGATGCCCTTCGGCCTCAAAAACACCGGAGCAACTTACCAGCGATTGCTAAACAGAATGTTCGCCGACCAACTCGGAAAGACGATGGAAGTTTATATAGACGATATGCTGGTGAAGTCTCTGGAAGAAAAGGATCATGTAGCTCATGTGGAGGAGTGTTTCAAGCAACTAAACCTGCATAACATGAAGCTCAACCTGACCAAATGCAGATTTGCGGTGACGTCCAGAGTGTTCCTTGGATACCTGGTCACTCGTCGTGGAATTGAAGCCAACCTAAAGCAAATCAACGCGCTCATACAAATGGCATCGCCAAAACCAAAGTGCAAAGTCCAGAGGATCACAGGACGAGTGGCCGCACTGAATCGATTTATCTCTCGATCAACCGATAAGTGTTTACCTTTCTACGATACACTGCGTGGCAACAAGAAGTTCGAGTGGAAAAAAAAATGCGAACAGGCATTTCAACAGCTGAAAGAATACCTAGCCATCCCTCTAGTGCTTACGAAACTAGTAGAAGGCGAACCGTTATTCCTTTACACGGTTGTCTCCGCGACAGCAGTAAGCGGAGTACTCATCCGAGAAGAGCGCAGCTAGCAGAAACCTATTTTCTACATCAACCAAACTCTCAGCGACGCTGAAACCCAATATTCGCAGATGGAGAACTTGGCATTATCTATAATAATGTCCGCCCGGAAGCTAAGACAATACTTCTAATCACAGTCGATCGTGGTTTTAACTACTTTTCCTCTGCGATCCATGTTGCATAGTCCTAGCCAGTCTGGAAGGTTGGCAAAGTGGGCAATAGAGCTGAGCGAGTATGGGATCGAGTATCGGAGTCGAACCTGCGCGAAATCCCAAGTCCTTGCAGATTTCTTGATAGAACTCTCGGAAGAAGAAATAGAAGAATCAGCTCCAAGCCTAGAATGGAAGCTCCATGCGGATGGATCATCATCGAAACAAGGATCAGGGGTAGGCATACGTTTAACCTCTCCAACAGGCAAAATCCTCACACAATCATTCCGCTTGGGTTTTCACGCGTCCAACAATAAAGCAGAGTACGAAGCCTTAATCGCATGAACGAGGCTCGCTCGCGGACTCAAGGTTTCACACATCCAGGCTTACTGTGATTCACAGTTGGTGGTCAACTAAGTCAGTGGCGAGTACACAGCCAGAGACGACCGAATGGAGGCTTATTTAAAAATTGTCAAGGAACTGGCTGCACAATTCGAAGAGTTCACATTGACACGGATACCGCATGGGGAAAACACTTTGGCAGACGCACTAGCAGCACTCGCATCCACCTTTGATCCAGACCTGAAAAGGATTATCCCAGTCGAATTCATCAAAGATCCAAGCATCAACCTCTCTGACATCGTGTATGCGGTCACCCGCACCCAAACGGCAAGTCAGGCCGAAGATACATCCAGGAGAATTATCACAGAAGAAGGCATCGCTGACACCACCACTATGGAAGGAAACCAAAACATGAGGCCTTCGGCTGAAGACGAGACAATCGAAGTAGAAGGAGAGCCCAAGACAGACCCTCCAGCCGAAGATGAAGCAGTGGAGAGGGAGGAAGATTCGCAACCAACATAAACAAATTACGGATGTGACAAAGAATGGATGGGAACAATCCGCCTATACATCATGGATGGGGAGGTACCATTAGATCAGTGGGCTGCTCGAAAACTCAGAGCTCAAGCTACTCGATACGTTCTGTTAGATGGAAATGTCTTCAAGTGGAGATTCTCAGGACCACTGATGGCCTATGTCGAAGGCATCGAAGCTAGAAAAATCATGGAAGAAGTGCACAACGGATCATGTGGCAACCACTCAGGCGGGAGAGCTTTGGCAATCAAGATCAAGCGTCACGGTTACTATTTGCCGACTATGGTAAAAGACTGCGAGAAGTTCTCCGCTAGGTGCAAAAAGTGCCAGCGACATGCCCCGATGATTCACCAACCAACCGAGCTACTGTCGTCAATCTCGGTGCCTTACCCTTTCATGCGCTGGTCGATGGATATTGTCGGACCTTTGCATAGATTTAAGCAAAAGAGATTTCTGCTAGTCTTGACAATTACTTCTCCAAATGGGTCGAGGCAGATTCTTACGCCAACATAAAGGATGCCCAAGTCGAGCATTTTGTTTGGAAGAATATTTTATGCCGACAAGGAGTTCCATACGAAATCGTCACCGATAATGGGTCCCAGTTTATCTCTACAAGGTTCGAAGCTTTATGCGAGAAATGGAAGATACGGTTTAGCAAGTCTTCGCCACACTACCCACAAGGAAACGGACAAGCTGAAGCAGCAAACAAGACGATCCTTGATGGTCTAAAGAAGTGCCTGGACGCCAAAAAGGGATGCTGGGCAGATGAACTTGAAGGAGTGTTATGGTCACACAGGATAACTCTGCGATGGGCAACCGAGAAACACCTTTTGCCCTTGGCTACGGTGCGGAATGTGTCATTCCAGCTGAATTGGAATTTCCCGGAGTCCGCCGCAGACTTCTTTCGGGGCAGGAGGGGCTGAATCATCTCATGTTACTCGATGAATTGGATTTGGTCAACGAACGACGAGACCAAGCGCTGGTTCATATTCAAAATTACCAGCAGGTGACCGCCATATATTACAACACAAACATCAGAAGTCGCAAGTTTAAAGAAGGCGATTTGGTTCTCCGTAAAGTTTTCAGAACACAGCTGAAGCAAACGCTGGCAAGCTAGGAGCCAACTAGGAAGAACCTTACAAAATCACCAAGATAGTCCGACCAGGAGTGTACGAGCTCGCAAACATGTTTGACGTTCCGATACCAAGATCTTGGAATGCAATGCACCTGAAGAAGTACTATAACTAAGACACTTCGCATGAACTACAGGACGGCTTGATCCTTGCAAAGGGTATGTAGGCAGCTCTTCTTCGGATGTGTTCAGCTGTCCCCCTCCTTAAAAAAGATGGGGAGTGGGTACGTATACATGTATACTCCCATGTCTTGAAAAGAACGATTTCAAACTTTTTCAAACATAAACTCGTGTCACAAACTCGTGTCACTCGACCTACGCAAGTCACAACTTTACATCCTTCACGGATATTCTATCACCTCGTTTGTTGCTGGCCACAACAGACGGACAACCACATCCTTTACGGATTTTAACCACTATTTCTATACGGAATAGGGTTCTCAACACCCTCTCACGGGTATAGAAGCACGCTGTATAAATTTTGACTGGGTATATCCTGGTCTAATATCCGAAAGGTATATCCTGAATGATATTCTTACAAGTTTACCTTCGAGAGGGACCCGTAGGTCAAAAACTCGCAAGTCTTAGAACTCGAAGTAAACTCTTAAACCTAGTAAACACCTCTCTTGGTACATTGGTCATAAACATCTCCGAAACATGATACTAAACCTACCGGTTAGTATTAGATTTTAAACATGTTTCATTGTCAAAAGAACGGGAATGTAAGTCGGAACACCGCAAACCCTAAGTTGACAACAAAGTATTCAATACAAAAAACAACCATACGTTTCCTAATACGGTGGTTCGCGACATATCATATCAAAGCACAACAAAACATACGCAAACGAGAACAATAAGCAAAAATCCAATCAAGGTAAAAGGTGTCACGCCAACAGATGGTAACTATTACAAACTTACCAGTAGTACACAACAACAAAAAAGTGGATAAAGCCGTCCAGGCACTTGTGCTCAAAATATCAGAGAAAAGTTTCAAATCAAAGAAATATAAAGAGATATCAGTTGGGAGGGTCCAGCTCGGCAGTCGTTGCCAGCTCGGCAACCATTTCATTGGCAAGATTGGCAACTCCGGGCGTGCCGACGTTGGAGCCTGTAAAATCTGCAACTCCAACCTTCGCCGCTGCATTCTCCATTAGTTTGCTCCCGAGGAGAGTGTCTACTGAGTCAGAAGAAACCGGTGAAAGCATCAGATCTTTCTTCAGCTCGGCTTCGACCCTATCAAATTCCTCATTCGCGTCGGCCAACTCGACTCTCCACCCTACAAGCTTCGTCACCTCGGAATCCAGAGCTGGTGCATTGTCCTTCTGAAGGATCTCGAGTAACTGCAAGTTGCTGTCAACCTGGGCAAGATCGAGCTCTCTCTCCTTTGCCATCTCCAGCTCATCGATACTCTTTTCTATCTTAACAAGCCGCTTCTGAAACCTTTCCGCCATCTCTCGCCTCGCCGCCTTCTGAGCTTTCTTGACATTTGACTCATGCAAGGCTTGGGCGGCGGTAAGCTGCCTTTTTAAAGATTCGATTTCGGCAGCCTTCTTTTGCTTGGAGCGGTCCAATCTCATGGCTAGCTCACCAACCTTGTTCCACTTGTCTTTGAGGAATGCCTTTTCCTTATCGAGAGCTTTGATCAGAGCTGAAGTAGCTGCCAGCTCATCAGCGTGTTTGCTCTCCAGCTCGGCGACTTTACCTTTGAAGAAGGATGCGTCCTTTCGGGCATCTTCGATCCGACGTCTGTCCTTTCTCACATCTTGTTCGAAGGCAGCAACAATCTTGTTGATAGACGCGATGAACTAATCAAAGGGAGAAATAGTCAGTACCTAGCCTTTTTACTCAGCGAAATATACGATCTCCAAACATACCTTGGTGCCTCGAAGCGACATATCAGTGTATCTCCTGAGCAGCAAACCTACGAGAAGAGAGTCGCTGAGGGTGCCCTGTTATTACAGATCCGCTCGGATCCTTCATGCCTGAATGATGTTAGCGCCAGCTCGGTAGAAGTTGGATCGGCAGGCTTGTGGCATTTTCTTTTCTCTTGGTTTTCCTTAGCTTTTTCTTTGTCAGCTTCGGAAGTAGGGCGTTTACTAGGTGTCAACTTCTTGCTCCCATTGTGCTGAGATATGGCTGAAATAGAAGGCCTGACGATCAAAACAAGAGCCGAAACTACTTCCCTAGCCTCGGTATCGGGAACTGGAGGCTCGGAGAGAAGATGTTGCTCCACTTCGGCGACAGTCTGGCCGGCTACCTCGGCAGTTGGCTCAGTAGTTTGTTCAAGTGCATCAGTCGCCTCTTTGGCTCGGCTGGCTGCATCCCTTGCCTTCTTCTCTTTCAACGCTTTCTTATCACGGATCATCGGTCTCTTTCCCATGGTTTTTTCTTGAAGATTTTGAGATGGAGATTCAGATTCCGAGCTGTCGGATACTTCAACACCGGCAAAGATGGCTCGGGCTTTCTCAACTCTCCTCAATGAAAAATGATTTTCCCAATGACACTTTGCGACAGCAAGCGTGTTCCGAAGAGCAAGCGTGTCTTCGGGGAAACGTGGAAGAATCTGCCGCACTACAAAAACAAAGGAAAGAAGTTTTGGTCAGCTTGCCACAAAATAAAACCTTGGTAAATCTCCTGAAAAGTCTACGGCTCATCCACAAATAGTTCCCCACTCCATCATATTGACTGGGTATATCCTGGTCTAATATCCGAAAGGTATATCCTGAATGATATTCTTACAAGTTTACCTTCGAGAGGGACCCGTAGGTCAAAAACTCGCAAGTCTTAGAACTCGAATTAAACTCTTAAACCTAGTAAACACCTCTCTTGGTACATTGGTCATAAACATCTCCGAAACATGATACTAAACCTACCGGTTAGTATTAGATTTTAAACATGTTTCATTGTCAAAAGAACGGGAATGTAAGTCGGAACACCGCAAACCCTAAGTTGACAACAAAGTATTCAATACAAAAAACAACCATACGTTTCCTAATACGGTGGTTCGCGACATATCATATCAAAGCACAACAAAACATACGCAAACGAGAACAATAAGCAAAAATCCAATCAAGGTAAAAGGTGTCACGCCAACAGATGGTAACTATTACAAACTTACCAGTAGTACACAACAACAAAAAAGTGGATAAAGCCGTCCAGGCACTTGTGCTCAAAATATCAGAGAAAAGTTTCAAATCAAAGAAATATAAAGAGATATCAGTTGGGAGGGTCCAGCTCGGCAGTCGTTGCCAGCTCGGCAACCATTTCATTGGCAAGATTGGCAACTCCGGGCGTGCCGACGTTGGAGCCTGTAAAATCTGCAACTCCAACCTTCGCCGCTGCATTCTCCATTAGTTTGCTCCCGAGGAGAGTGTCTACTGAGTCAGAAGAAACCGGTGAAAGCATCAGATCTTTCTTCAGCTCGGCTTCGACCCTATCAAATTCCTCATTCGCGTCGGCCAACTCGACTCTCCACCCTACAAGCTTCGTCACCTCGGAATCCAGAGCTGGTGCATTGTCCTTCTGAAGGATCTCGAGTAACTGCAAGTTGCTGTCAACCTGGGCAAGATCGAGCTCTCTCTCCTTTGCCATCTCCAGCTCATCGATACTCTTTTCTATCTTAACAAGCCGCTTCTGAAACCTTTCCGCCATCTCTCGCCTCGCCGCCTTCTGAGCTTTCTTGACATTTGACTCATGCAAGGCTTGGGCGGCGGTAAGCTGCCTTTTTAAAGATTCGATTTCGGCAGCCTTCTTTTGCTTGGAGCGGTCCAATCTCATGGCTAGCTCACCAACCTTGTTCCACTTGTCTTTGAGGAATGCCTTTTCCTTATCGAGAGCTTTGATCAGAGCTGAAGTAGCTGCCAGCTCATCAGCGTGTTTGCTCTCCAGCTCGGCGACTTTACCTTTGAAGAAGGATGCGTCCTTTCGGGCATCTTCGATCCGACGTCTGTCCTTTCTCACATCTTGTTCGAAGGCAGCAACAATCTTGTTGATAGACGCGATGAACTAATCAAAGGGAGAAATAGTCAGTACCTAGCCTTTTTACTCAGCGAAATATACGATCTCCAAACATACCTTGGTGCCTCGAAGCGACATATCAGTGTATCTCCTGAGCAGCAAACCTACGAGAAGAGAGTCGCTGAGGGTGCCCTGTTATTACAGATCCGCTCGGATCCTTCATGCCTGAATGATGTTAGCGCCAGCTCGGTAGAAGCTGGATCGGCAGGCTTGTGGCATTTTCTTTTCTCTTGGTTTTCCTTAGCTTTTTCTTTGTCAGCTTCGGAAGTAGGGCGTTTACTAGGTGTCAACTTCTTGCTCCCATTGTGCTGAGATATGGCTGAAATAGAAGGCCTGACGATCAAAACAAGAGCCGAAACTACTTCCCTAGCCTCGGTATCGGGAACTGGAGGCTCGGAGAGAAGATGTTGCTCCACTTCGGCGACAGTCTGGCCGGCTACCTCGGCAGTTGGCTCAGTAGTTTGTTCAAGTGCATCAGTCGCCTCTTTGGCTCGGCTGGCTGCATCCCTTGCCTTCTTCTCTTTCAACGCTTTCTTATCACGGATCATCGGTCTCTTTCCCATGGTTTTTTCTTGAAGATTTTGAGATGGAGATTCAGATTCCGAGCTGTCGGATACTTCAACACCGGCAAAGATGGCTCGGGCTTTCTCAACTCTCCTCAATGAAAAATGATTTTCCCAATGACACTTTGCGACAGCAAGCGTGTTCCGAAGAGCAAGCGTGTCTTCGGGGAAACGTGGAAGAATCTGCCGCACTACAAAAACAAAGGAAAGAAGTTTTGGTCAGCTTGCCACAAAATAAAACCTTGGTAAATCTCCTGAAAAGTCTACGGCTCATCCACAAATAGTTCCCCACTCCATCATATTGACTGGGTATATCCTGGTCTAATATCCGAAAGGTATATCCTGAATGATATTCTTACAAGTTTACCTTCGAGAGGGACCCGTAGGTCAAAAACTCGCAAGTCTTAGAACTCGAAGTAAACTCTTAAACCTAGTAAACACCTCTCTTGGTACATTGGTCATAAACATCTCCGAAACATGATACTAAACCTACCGGTTAGTATTAGATTTTAAACATGTTTCATTGTCAAAAGAACGGGAATGTAAGTCGGAACACCGCAAACCCTAAGTTGACAACAAAGTATTCAATACAAAAAACAACCATACGTTTCCTAATACGGTGGTTCGCGACATATCATATCAAAGCACAACAAAACATACGCAAACGAGAACAATAAGCAAAAATCCAATCAAGGTAAAAGGTGTCACGCCAACAGATGGTAACTATTACAAACTTACCAGTAGTACACAACAACAAAAAAGTGGATAAAGCCGTCCAGGCACTTGTGCTCAAAATATCAGAGAAAAGTTTCAAATCAAAGAAATATAAAGAGATATCAGTTGGGAGGGTCCAGCTCGGCAGTCGTTGCCAGCTCGGCAACCATTTCATTGGCAAGATTGGCAACTCCGGGCGTGCCGACGTTGGAGCCTGTAAAATCTGCAACTCCAACCTTCGCCGCTGCATTCTCCATTAGTTTGCTCCCGAGGAGAGTGTCTACTGAGTCAGAAGAAACCGGTGAAAGCATCAGATCTTTCTTCAGCTCGGCTTCGACCCTATCAAATTCCTCATTCGCGTCGGCCAACTCGACTCTCCACCCTACAAGCTTCGTCACCTCGGAATCCAGAGCTGGTGCATTGTCCTTCTGAAGGATCTCGAGTAACTGCAAGTTGCTGTCAACCTGGGCAAGATCGAGCTCTCTCTCCTTTGCCATCTCCAGCTCATCGATACTCTTTTCTATCTTAACAAGCCGCTTCTGAAACCTTTCCGCCATCTCTCGCCTCGCCGCCTTCTGAGCTTTCTTGACATTTGACTCATGCAAGGCTTGGGCGGCGGTAAGCTGCCTTTTTAAAGATTCGATTTCGGCAGCCTTCTTTTGCTTGGAGCGGTCCAATCTCATGGCTAGCTCACCAACCTTGTTCCACTTGTCTTTGAGGAATGCCTTTTCCTTATCGAGAGCTTTGATCAGAGCTGAAGTAGCTGCCAGCTCATCAGCGTGTTTGCTCTCCAGCTCGGCGACTTTACCTTTGAAGAAGGATGCGTCCTTTCGGGCATCTTCAATCCGACGTCTGTCCTTTCTCACATCTTGTTCGAAGGCAGCAACAATCTTGTTGATAGACGCGATGAACTAATCAAAGGGAGAAATAGTCAGTACCTAGCCTTTTTACTCAGCGAAATATACGATCTCCAAACATACCTTGGTGCCTCGAAGCGACATATCAGTGTATCTCCTGAGCAGCAAACCTACGAGAAGAGAGTCGCTGAGGGTGCCCTGTTATTACAGATCCGCTCGGATCCTTCATGCCTGAATGATGTTAGCGCCAGCTCGGTAGAAGTTGGATCGGCAGGCTTGTGGCATTTTCTTTTCTCTTGGTTTTCCTTAGCTTTTTCTTTGTCAGCTTCGGAAGTAGGGCGTTTACTAGGTGTCAACTTCTTGCTCCCATTGTGCTGAGATATGGCTGAAATAGAAGGCCTGACGATCAAAACAAGAGCCGAAACTACTTCCCTAGCCTCGGTATCGGGAACTGGAGGCTCGGAGAGAAGATGTTGCTCCACTTCGGCGACAGTCTGGCCGGCTACCTCGGCAGTTGGCTCAGTAGTTTGTTCAAGTGCATCAGTCGCCTCTTTGGCTCGGCTGGCTGCATCCCTTGCCTTCTTCTCTTTCAACGCTTTCTTATCACGGATCATCGGTCTCTTTCCCATGGTTTTTTCTTGAAGATTTTGAGATGGAGATTCAGATTCCGAGCTGTCGGATACTTCAACACCGGCAAAGATGGCTCGGGCTTTCTCAACTCTCCTCAATGAAAAATGATTTTCCCAATGACACTTTGCGACAGCAAGCGTGTTCCGAAGAGCAAGCGTGTCTTTGGGGAAACGTGGAAGAATCTGCCGCACTACAAAAACAAAGGAAAGAAGTTTTGGTCAGCTTGCCACAAAATAAAACCTTGGTAAATCTCCTGAAAAGTCTACGGCTCATCCACAAATAGTTCCCCACTCCATCTTGACATAATGGACGCATTCGGCTTCTACCGTAGCATCGTTAATAGGAACAAAGAAAAATAGCTCCCCCAGTCGCTGTCTTTGCTTCGAAAGCCTTCAATAATCTTTCTCTGCTTCTTATTAGAAATATAGTAGGCTTTCGAGTTTTTGATCTTCCGAAATTCAAGGAATTGCCGAAGATGGGAAATCCGAACGGTCACATCACATTCGTAGCTCCGAACCAGAATCCCAACCAAGTGATGCATACCCCGAGGAGTAATTTGGCTTGGTGCTAGTCCATGATTGGATTAAAAGCGGATGATTAATCCAGGAATTGGAAACCAAAGTAGACTTTGGTAAAAGGAACTCTCATAGAGAGTAAAATACGCAAGCGGCGGAGATTCGGCTCGGTTTATTGAGGCAGGAACAATCAAGTCAACGTCTTCTGAGATGTTGAACCGATACCTCAATGCTTCCAAGGATTCAGCAGTGCACAAAGATGAACCAAGTGGGTCAGTTCATTTCTTAGGGGCTTTCCTCCTAGGTTTTCGCCTCGCCGATGTGCTAGCTTGATGGCTCGCAAACAGCCTCTCCAATCGCACCTTTTTGGCCTCGTCAAGACAATATTCCATTGGCTCGGCTTTGATTTCTTCTAGAGCTTTCTGTATCAAGTTTGCTTCGACATCTGCCTCGGCATCAAAAGCATCATCAACCAGAGATGGGATATCAATCTGAAGCCGATCCAGCGGGAAACAGGTGCAACTGGCTAGGTAGCTTGCGGAGACAACACCATTTTACGTCCAAGCAGTGAAGCAGAATTTGCTGAGCCAACAGAATCTTCTAGTTTGGCGGTATGAGACATCAGAGAATTTGGCTCGGAAACACACTAGATACTTAGCAAAAAAATTGAAGAATTTCGGCTCGGAGACACGGAAGATCAAGGCAGTACCGCGACCTGGATGAAGATGGATCGGAAAATTCAAACACTCGCCGCAGATGTATGAAGATGGATCGGAAGATGCAAGGAGTCGCCGGATGAATTTGAAGATAGATCGGATAAATTAAAGAACCGCCAAGCCACGTTTGAAGATGGGTCAGAAAACTCAAAGAGTCGGCGTCGGAAGAGAAGAAACTAATCAAAACCTAGCTAAAAACTTAAACAAAAAAGGGAGAAAAGAAGAGAGAGAAGAGAGCTACCTTTTTTGGAAGTTTGGAGAAATGACTTATGAGGAGTAAGACAAGGATCTGAATATAAAGACGCATGAAAGTATGGTGCATGACGCCACGCGACCTCGGGAACATGCAAAAATGGTTGCAGTTCCCAATAAAGTTATGGTTGTGATAAGAAAAATACTCCGTCATCGAGCCAATATGACTGCCGAGCCAACAACAAATCAAACTCAGCAAAAAGGCTTGGCAGCGTATCACAATGGTTTGGCAGCACAAAGATGGCTCGGCAGTCAAACAACCCAGACATCACGGAAACATCGGCTGCCAAGACAATTCTACAGTCATGCAGAACCAAAGATGGCTCGGCAGTCATACAACCCATATAGTTTGGCAATGACAGTCGCCGAGGCAATCCAGAGATAATGCAAAACTAAAAATGGCTCGGCAACATGGTAGCCTGAAGTGGCATAACGAGCCAAAAACAGTCGGTCACACAAGTGACAAGGTAGCTCGGCGACATGACATGTCAGTGTGGCTCGGTAATAAATACCTCGGCATGTGTTGCCCCACATTCGGCAAAAGAAAAAATCAAGCAGAATGCCAAGCCAAGAAACTATGCCTCGGCCACATGACTGCTAAGATGGCTCGGTGAAAAGCCATCCGGTTCAGAGTTACGGCTTCGGTAACATTATCAGTTTGGCTCGACAGATATCAACGCCCAAATTGGGCTCGGCAACCCCAAATAATGACGATCTCAATCTCGACTCTTCACCTCGTCACTATTATCAATAATACTACCGAGCTGGGGGGCTAACTGTTGGCGTCAGTTTTCACCCCATCGAGATTAACCGCCAGAAATACTAATTGTAGAGGTGGGACTAGCCAAATGGAAAGCCTAGCCAAACGAGCACAGGTTTCTGGTTAGGTGACGAGCCATAAGCCTGGCTCGGCATCAGGGAGCAGCAGCGAGCACCCCTGGCTCAACATCAGAGAGAAGCATCTACGAGCCAACATGTTGGCGAACCAACAAACGGTGATGAGCCAACATGTTGGCTAACCAACAAACGGTGACGAGCCAACATGTTGGGGAACCAGCAAACGGTGAGGAGCCAACATGTTGGCGAACCAGCAAATGGTGAGGAGCCAACATGTTGGCGAACCAGCAAACGGTGACGAGCCAACATGTTGGCGAACCAGCAAATGGTGACGAGCCAACATGTTCGTGAACCTGCAAATGGTGATGAGCCAACATGCTGGCGAACCAAAATCCTTGGCTCGGCATCAAGAAGGAACCTACGAGCCAAAGGCCAAGGTGACAAACCAAACCCTTGGCTCAGCATCAGGGAGAAATGGTGACGAGCCAAACATCTTTGTAACGCGCCAAGATAGCGGTGACGAGCCAAACACTTGGTGGCGCGCCAAGATAATGGTGACGAGCCAAACATCTTGGCGAAGAACCAAACACTTGGTGGCGCGCCAACATAACGGCGACACGCCAAAATGTCGGCGACAATCGAAACAGGTAACCGGCTAAACAGATAAAGTTCCAAACAAGATAAAGAGACGACGAGCCGGATCTTCGGTGACCCAACAAAGCAGCAAGCCCAACATCTTGTTGGGCCGAGGAAACAAGCCGCAAGAGGTTGGTTGGCAAAGTTATCAAGTCAAAGTAAAAAGCCCACGCCCGAGCCGACTTAGGAAAACCAGGGAGGAGAGGAAATCTCAAAGAATAAAGAAGTTTTCCTTTATCGTTTAGGAAGAGGCCTACCCAAGTTATTTTTTTATAATAGACATGTACCCCTTTGAAAAAGGGATCGGCAACTTTACCTAGCAAAACACTAGTTATTTTCTCTAAAAACAGCTTTCCAAATAGCTTGAATAAAATCACCATCTTTGGATCTCGTTTCTTTGTTTCTTTTCATAGAAGTTTTTCGAATCCCTAAATTTTCCGAACAAAATTTAGTTGTGCGAGTTTCGACTCCCACATTATTTACAATGAACTAAGAGCTGAGCTTTTATAGGCTCAATATACAACGTTGATGTACTCTAAAATGACAAAAAAATTGCAAAAATCAATGTAAAGAGCCGTTGGAACATTAAAGAGAAAATCGGTCCAAATAAGGCAAGTTGATGATGTTTGAGTCTTGAAAGCTTGGGCTGAAAGTGGTACCACCTTGGGATGTATAGGTGCACTGAATATGACTTCAAAACACAGCAGCAATGATGATAGAGCCGTTGGTGAGTTATTCCTCCAAGTGTGAATGCATCCAAATATGGCAAGTATACAAGCAAGAGGATCCACCCGATCATGTGTTTGCTGGTGCACGGGAAGGTACTTATAAGCTTTCTTAGATGTCTAATAATCTTTCTTGGTCGCCATATTCTGTTTTTCAAGTGATTGAACTGGTCGGTCTTCATACTTTCCATAAACAGCTCTGGTTGGCTCAATTGAAGATACAATTGGATCCACCTGATCAAATGTGTGTTGGAGCATCCAAGAATGCTATGGTAAGCTTCTAGAAGCATCTCAGAGTCTCCTGGGTGCCACTGATATGTTTGAAGCATCATGAACCCGTAAGGTTCCAAATAAGGCAAGCCGAGGATCCATCGGTTTAGAAATTAAATATCTCTTAAACCAAAATTGATATTAGTCTGATTCCAATTCTCTGCGTGCCTCTGTTGGATCAAGATTGTAGAACAAGTGCTTTCATGGCTTAAATCCTTCTGGTATGGTTGAACACCTCCATTGAGTGCACATATTTTTGCGAGTTAGGCCAAATGAGCAACTCCTAAACCAACTCGAACCGGGGGTGGTTTCTCATGATCAAACTCTTCAAAATAGTTGGTTGGCTAGTGAATAAACAATCTAAGGTGATTGGATCGAGCCAATTATCCTATGGACAGCTTCCATTGCTCGGTTAAGGCTTCGGGTGGAGGTTTGTGAACCATCTCCAAATTTGATCGTTCCAATTGAGTTCTGGATCGATCATTATCCTTAGAGCATATGATTGGCTCATGAATCTTAAATTTGGGTCGGGAAAAGTCTCCTTTGGGTCGGTGAAGTTGATTTTGGTACGGTTCGGGTGAGTCCTCTCGTACCATCTTCGAATCGGGTGGCTGGTAGATGATTCCACCTGAACCATTAGTCTTCTTAGGGTTGATTTGCTGATGAATAATCAACCCTAGGCATTGTGCTTGATCGGAACTCCATTTGGCCAAGAATTCTCAAAAATGCTCTGTATTGACTGGTTTGGTACATGTACCAGCTGGTTTGGTATGCTCCTGGTTTGGAAGTCCGCATCACTTTCAAAAAACCAAAAAAAAATTAAAAACCTTTAAAAATACAAAAAATTTAAAAATTGAAAAACACAAAAAATCATATGGGATTTTTTGTTGCATACTTTTAGGAGTCTAGACTACATATTAGTTGCATTTGCAATTGCATATGGGACAATGATTAAAATTCCTTGTAAAGTTTAATGTTTGGTTTTTATTTCCGAAATCCTATTTAAATAAACAATGTCGTTAAAACCGTTTTTCAAAATTAAAAGTTCTCAATTTTTAAACTCTTGATTCAAAAGATTAGATTTCTTTGTAAATACTTGTCTTGATTGTTTTTCAACTCTAAAATTATATGGACTTTAAACCAGACTTAATTTCATCTTGCTAAGGGAATTGTAATTATTTGATCATGGTATAATCACACTTGGGTCTCCTTGAACCATTTCACCACTCTTTGTTGATCCAAGTGGCCCTTTTCATTTTTATAATTGTGCCACACCTTAACCCAAACCCTTTGTTTTCAAACCATAATCTATTCTTGAGTGAGGCCTTTTCTTATGCTTTCATATGCAAAATCTTTTGAGATAGGAACGACAAGTCATCTCTTTCATTTAGGGAAGCCTATGAAATCAAGGGATAGTGCTTAAGAACCATTTGAGAGGTTTATGGGTAGAGTGTGGAATCAAAAGAAAGAAAAAAATGGGATAATATCATTTCGGTTTATTAAAAAGAAAGGTTGCTAACGGAGTGGTTAAAAAGAAAAGAAAAGCTCTATGTTTTTAATTAGTGGCTCCTCTAAAATCAATACTAAAAGAAAAAGAGTTTCATAAGAGGAGTGTTGGGTGCACTACATCATTAGAAAAGAGCTAAGTACTAAAAAAGAGTCCCCTTAGTAGCTAAGAAAATTGGGTTGGTTCAGACCTTAAAAGAAAAGTTTTGGAAGGTGATATTCAAAAAATAAAAAAAATAAAAAAATTCAATTGTTCCATTCTCTATTGCTTTTGCTACATGACTTGCACTTTATTTTGAGAGCATGATAGCTTGTAAATACTTAGAATCTATCTTTAGAGTTAAGTTGTTAAGAGTTTGAGAATTTCACAAAAGAATTTTGCGACTTGTGTGTTTGATTTTGGAAATTGGAATAAAAACTTTATGTTTCTCTTTTGGATATGAGTCCCCACCATAATCAAAAACCTTCTTACTAATTTTGATTGTTTGCTTGCGGACAAGCAAAAGGCAAGTTTGGGGAAATTTGATGTGTCCATATTTTAATGGTTTTAAGCTTTGGTTTTTACCATTTATCTATGGCATAGCTTTGCATTTTGCATACTTTCACCGCATTTAGGATAGTCTCCACATTTTAGAGTCCTAGAGCATACATGTGTCTTTTTGGTCTATTTGAGTCTTAATCTAGGTACATGGAGCACACATTTGACTGAAAACATCAAGAGGTGTAAGAAGGAACCAAGGAAAAAGGAAACAAGTAAAGAAAGAGGCAAACAAGCGGAATGACGGTGCAGTAACAGTTTAAAAGCGTCTCAAAGATCATGTCCAATGAAGGTCCTAAACTGATCGTATGAAGCTGAAATTTGGTCACGACATAGAAAATTGAGTTATCTAAATATTTCAATTAGAATGAAGTCATTCAGAGCTGTGATTCAAAAGATATGGCCGATTTGGTAAATACATGTCATTCTGCCGCGAAGGGTGCGCCAGACGTCGGACACTCCACCGGCCAGCCAACGTGTGACATGAATCAAGGAGAAGAGCAGGCATTGGACACTCCACCGGACGGCACCTGATGCTGTGGAACAAGAGCCCATTTTCACCACTTTCAAGCCCACAACTTCAAGACCCAAACCACTTAAGCCCATGGAACTTACCCTAGTTCCCCTATCTCACTTTCCTATAAATACTACCCTTATGTAGCCACCAAAGAATAAGTTTCTCTATTTTCTTAGTCCATTGGTTTTAAGAGATACCCTTGGGTTCTCATGTGTAAGCAAAAGGATTATGGAGAAAACTTCTACTTTTTTAATGCAATTTTAATTAAGTCTTTAATTGTGTCTTTACTTTTATGCTCTTTAAGTTATCTTTAATTTATGCATTTACATTAAAGTCTTAACATTTATGCATTTACTTATGTCTTCAATCTCATCCCTTGATTTTGCTTCCACCATGTTCATGAGTGAGTCGATCTCACTTGTGGTGATTGGGTTAGGAAGGTGTTGGTGTTTGTTGGTTGATTTATGAGAATCATTTCTCTAGATGTAGTGCTAGTGCAAAGTTCTCCTTGATAGCTTTGGACATGATCTTGTATCATGGCTTTCCAGAGAAAGATCTCTTGTTTTTTTAAAAAGGCTAAATATTTATTTTTGTATCATCACTTAGAGAGCTCTTAATGCTAGTTGAGACTTGATCACTCTTGATCTAGATCTTAAGCTTTCCGCTCACCTAGTAAGTTTGGGGAATTGTTTGAAAAACTCTTTTGTGAGCTTGGGTCATATCACCATTTAGTCGTGGTTCTATGAATCCTTGTGGCTTTGATGGACATGGTAATTATGCTATCTTAGTCATTGAGATGGAATGCTTAGGGGTGGATCTTGAATGTGACTAATGCTAAGGGGATTTTACCATTAGCGTGGACTAGTCTATAAAATGTTGTCCATCGTCTTGAGAGGTTCTTTCATTGGCATTTAGCCTAGAAAATAAACCACTTTCATCACCATCTATATATCCTAACCAATGAACCACAATCACACCATCATTTGCAAAACAAAGTATTTTAAATCATTTATTTACATAAAGCTTTAATCTTTAGTATTCTCTACAATGATCTCTTTTCATAAAACCCAAAAAACCCTCTTATAATTTATCTAGCTTAAGTTCACTTCTTAGTCGATCTATTTGGCTTTAATCAACTCTTTCCTTTGGGTTCGACCCCTACTTGCCGCTATTGTTGCCTTATAATTGGGTTATCTCTAGTAGTCATAAGGCTTATAAATTTAAAGCTTGTCACACCACAAGAAAATGATTATATTGTCACGAAATGTTTTCGTCACAATAAAATATATTTCGTAACTATAAAATCATTGTGACGTATATGTGACGATTTGTAAACGGTTGCAATACTTTCACTAACCCATTCTTGGTTTTGTTCAAAATCACCAACAAAGTGAACTTGCTTCTTGTTGGCCAAAAGGGGTTTGTCAAGCTTGTCACTCAATTCCTTGATCCTTGGATCTTCTCCCTTTGGCTCTCTCACACTTCTATCATACTCCTTGCTATAGCATTGATTGCTTTGTGCAAGGTTTTCCACAAGTTGCTCTATTTGCTCAACCGATAAACTAGCAAAATATCCATTACCCGCGGTGTTAAGAGCAATGTGGTATTTTTCCTCAATTCCTCAGTGGAAAATTCCAACAATGCTTCCATAGATATCCCATGGTAAGGGCATGAACGCGTATATCCCTTCAATCTTTCTCAAGCCTCATACAAAGACTCATTCGGCCCTTGTTGAAAGCTTTGAATATCATTCCCTATCTTGGCGGTTCATTGTTTGGAGAAGAACATGGCCAAGAATCATTTCTTACACTCCTCCCACGTGGTAATGGAGGATAAAACTACACTCTTCTCCCATTGAGAGGCTTTGTCGCCTGGAGAGAATGGGAAGAGTGTGAGCTTGATTACGTCTTCCGAAATGCCATTTATCTCATGGTGCCACACAAATGATCAAAGTTATCCAAGTGCTCTATTAGATGTTCCATAGGCAATCCAAAGAAGCGATTATTTTGCACCATGTTGATGAGGCTAGACTTTATCTTCCAATTATTATTGGCACATGAAGGAGGTCGAATGCCCGTCCTAGTCCCATTGGTGAGAGGTTCATCAAAGGCACCAATCCTTCTCTCTTCCCTAGGGTCATGGATGGGAGCTCTAGGAATATTTCCTATTCCAACTCCATGTGCTTCTCTTTCTTGGTGATTTCCACCATCTTGGTTAGCATGGTTTCCTTCCATGTCTAAATGCCTTAAGTGTTCTAACCGCTCCTTTACTCTCCTTGTTTCCGTAACTAGCTTCTCTAACGGATTGATGTCAATCCTAGGATCATACACCTACAAAAGAGGAAACAAGACAAGAACGATCAAATATTGAAATAAAGAAAAACTAACTTAGACTCCCAAGAATCCAAATCCTAATGCCTAATACTCCCCGGCAACGGCGTCAAAAACTTGATGTGGTTGGTGATTGCAATTTCGAATTCAAAAAACTCTAAATGCAACTTCAACCTAGCTTTAATCCTTAAGTGCAAACCACAAGTGCATGTTCAATATCATTGTAGCATTTAAGGGTCATTCTTCCACAAGGAGTATGCAAAGGCAATAAGAATGCAAGATACTATAGAAGCTAAGCCAAATTCATGAGATGTGTTTTGTAACCAATTCTAGCAACCTAAGTAAACCAAAGCAAATATGCAAGAAAAGTACCAAACAAGAATAAGAAACTAAGAATAGAACATGCATAAGCAAATTCAAAACTAATTTAAGAAAGTAAACAAAAAGTCGACCGGACAAGACCATATAACAAACCATTTCGAAGACATGGATCCTACATCTAGACTTAGTTCACTTTCGCAAATACTAATCCATTCTACTAATCACCTAAAATGGCAACCTTTCGGTCCCTATTGAAGTGAGAAGAGATCAATAACGCATAAATCCATAAAAGTCTACAAATCACCTTAAACATCAAGTGTTAATTGGCTAAGATATAAAAAACATGAATTAGAAACTGGCCTAGACATTTTCACAAACACCTTTCGTGCATAAAAAGACCTTGATCTAAGAGTTGATTAATTACTTCAATCTTAGCAACGGGTTCTCTCTAATCAATGGAAATCATACAAATTTTGACCTAAGAATCACCAATCATACATCAAACATCCTAATCTACTCCACCCATAATCCACTAAAGAACTACTCACTCATGATCATGGAAACAACAAAAGCATAAACAAAGGAAGACATAATAAAAGATTAAGAGAAAGAAATTAAGAAACTTGGTAAATTCTCCTCCATTGGTTCCCTCTTGCTCCTAGACTCCCATTAAACCTATAAAAGGTCACATATGCAAGAAATGAAGTCTAGGACTCTAAGACTCAATCTAAACTAAATGGAACCTATAATGAAGAAAATGATATAAAATGCAAGTCTAATGTCTATTAATGCTAAGTAAAATGTGTGCTAAAGATGCTAAAATAAGAGTGCATCAACACCCCCTGACTTTCCCTTTGCTTGTCCTCAAGCAAACAAGTAAAAACAATCCGGAGAAGGTGTTTGAAAGTGAGAACTCAAAGCCAAGAGGTTCAACAAAGCATTCAACATCATACCTCAAGATAATACATAGTCATCACTAGAGTGAATTCCTACTCGATCTTTCTTCTCACATCCATCGCAACTCCAAACTTTTGCCTCTAGACTCAAAGTTAAGTATCTGCATGCCCTTCTATCTACCAATTCTTTAACATTCAATTAGGTGTTTAGGTGCAGTCTGATGCATAGAGAAATGAAGTCTTATGTAAACCTAATATGCTACTAAGCTTTAAACTCTAAGTGATAAACCACAAGTGCATGGCAATGTCATTGTAATATTTAGAGGTCATTCTTACACAAGGAGATTGATTAAGACAATAATAATGCAAAGAACTTGAAAAGCTAAGCCGCTAAGTGTTTTTGAGTTTTTCTTCTAAAGATCCCTAAATGTTACAAACGAGTCAAATTAAATGCAATGCAACTAACAAATGCAACCTAATAAACGAGCAAACAATGAAACAAGAATAAAAGAAAGCAATAAAACGCACTATAAAAAAGTCAACTAAAAGTCAACCACTTAAGCTTAAACGAGATTGATCAAATAAATGGAAATATGAATCATGGGATAAGGCAATTGATAAGGTAGATTATCTATTAGGTAATGGTGCTTAGGCTCTAATAAATTCAATTCCTAGGGCAAGGATCACTAAATTATAACTAATCCACTTTTGTGATACTAATCCCCTTTCTAAACTCCTTAATTATCATAAACTTTCGCTTTGCAATTAATGAATCTATAAGCAATACTTATAAGTCTCTAAACCCACAAATCACCTTAAACATCAAGTGTTAATTGTCTAAGATGTAATTTGCTTATAGTCTAAGCCTAATACACCACAAACCAACTTCTAATCACCCTAATCTACTTAACCCATGATCCATAAGATTACTACTCACTCATTAAAATAAAGGAAACCAAAACAAAATATGATGAGTTGATAAACATAAATAGAAAAATGAGATAAACTTAAGAAAACTTTAATAAACCTTCAAAGATTCAAAGAAAATCAAAGTACTAAACATTAGAGATAAAATCCTAAAACATATATATAGTGAAAGGGGAAGGTACCGGGTCAATCCGGGATAAACTGGGTCAAACACGGATTTGTACAGAAAATGTAGGCTGCATCGACCTGCTGCATCGACTAGATGAGGAGGACAGGTCGATGCAGTGTGCATCAGTTACTCCAACTTCACCTCGTGTGGCTCCCATCGACCTGCTGCATAGACCTGTTGAGATGGACTGGTCGATACAGCCTTCATCAGTTGGTGTTTGGCTCCTCTTCATTCCCCTTGGTTCTCGGATTTGTGCAGAAAATGCAGCCTGCATCGACCTGGTGAAGAGTACAGGTCGATGCAGTGTGCATCAGTCCTTTTTTTCGTCTGGCGTTGCTCACATCAACCTGCTGCATCGACCTGGTGAGCTGGACTACACGATGCAGCCTACATCAGTTGGTGTTTGGCTCCTCATCATTCCCCTTGGTTCTCCTTCCTTCAACAATTGATTCTCCTTGATCCTAGGCCTCCATAGTACCTGAAATAGACTCAAAATGCAATTCAAATACAACCTAATTGACCTAGGACTCTAAGACTAAACCTAAACTAAATGGAGTCTAACACGAAGAAAAAGATGCATTAAGTAATCTAAATGAGTGTAAAACCAAGGAAAATGCATGCTAATAAGTGCTAAAATATGAACACATCACAGTGTTGCTTAGAAAATAACGATAATGATGCTTAGTGACTTACTCTCAACGAATAGTAATGCAAAACATCATGCAAAAACAAGGGAGAAATGGAACAATTGATGCATAGAAAGAAGTAATTCCATTTTCTCCAAACCCTTATGTCTTTTGAAACCTATGTTCTACCTATGATCTCACATACTCTCTTTCTTTTGAGACAAACCAAATGGTTGAGAACCAAACCTTCTTCTTTTCTTTTGTTTTTGCTAACTCTAGGGGTTTTTTTCTTCTCTAGACTCTTTCTTTCTTTCCTTTTTATCCTCCTTGATTTTTCTTTTAAACACTTTATAGCTTTTGATTTCTAGCTTAGGGAGGGAACTTAGGCTTTTTGCCTTAAACACTTAGAGTCTTTTCTTTTATAAACTTAACCTTTCCCTAGAGTAGTTTCTCTTCTTTTCTTTTTCTTTTTCTTTGGTTTTCTTTTTGACTCTTTTAACTCAACTATTCTCTCTTTCTTTTGATCTCTCAAGTCTCTCACCAAACCCAACAACCAATGAGATAACATAAGCACCCTCCTAGTTTGCTAGCCTTAAGCATAAAAGATTAGCCTAATGGAAGGACCTCTTTGTCGTTCCCATCTTTCAAGATTTTGCGCGTGTAAGCATTGTCAAGAAAAATGCCTCACTCAAGAAAACAACAAGAGGTTTGAAATGAAAGGTTCGGGTTAAGGTGGGGAAAACCATATAAAAATAAGAATGGCCATTTGGGTTAGCATAGAGTGGTAAAAGTAATAAGAAACCCAAATGTGTATTTGAAAACCATGAACATGCATCTCAAGATCCTAAGCAAGAATTTAAGTCCAATTAATAGTCAAATAAAGTTTAATTGGTTTCAAGTTTAACAAATGTCAACAAAACCAAGAGTTTCGAGAGAAGAGATCAAGACGCAAAGAGGAAAGCTTTTCTACAATTCTCTTAAGTAATAAAATGCATTATCAAGAGGATCATATAGAATGCTAAGTTAAAAACCTTTACAAGGAAAATTCATCATTGTTCTCATATGTACAATGCAACCTAGAATGAATATACAAGTGTATGCTATGCAACTAAATGAGAAAATCTTTTTGTATTTTTGAAAATTTTCAAATTTTTTAATGGTTTTATCGTATTTACAATGCAATGTACTATGCATGAGACTCAAGAATGAAAAAGAGAAAATAAAACAAACTCAAATGATCATTAGCAACTATCCTCCCCCGAACTTACTTCTCACCGTCCCGGTGAGAAAGAAAACTGAAGGGAAGGATGAAGACATCACGAAAATGCAAGAATAAAATTTTAAAAAATCTAAGTGGTACTTAGAGCTAGTAGAAATCGGAATTGAAATCTTGGGGAGGAAAATGACCCGCAAAAGTGCGTGTCAAGACCTTGTAGTTAAAATCAATTCTTGGTCTCTCTTGGATAGGAGTGTAGAGGCCTAGGTTCATGCCAACGCGCTCGAAGAGTCGAGTGAGCATGCCTCCGATGTAAATCTTAGGGTCATCCACGGACGAGACATGGAAGCGGGTTTGCAAGCAGTTTGTGAAAAACATGGATGCAGAATCCCGGTAGAAATTGAGGTCACGCTCAATGGGGTTCCCATGGTAGTCGTGGAGGAAGTAGTGAATCGCTCCATACATCAAACTCAACTCGATTGAAGTGGGAATGCCCGGGTTGTGACGAGCATACACGGTGTTGGCCATTAAACGGAGGGCATAGCTGATGGTAGGGTTTCTCACCTTTGACATCTGTGAATTGATAGATGAGTAGGGCTCATCCATGGCTATGTTTCTCTAAACTATTGACTCTTGATTGAATTCTTGACCCACATCCAAAGTAGCTTCGGGGAATCCATATACTTCACAAAAGGCGTTGAAGGAGATTGAGTCTTTCTTCGGTCCAACCATGAAGTGAATATGTCCTCTCCCAGTTGGTCCATTTTCAATGTATTGAACCGTGGCTAGGAAGTGTTTGGTTGGCTCGGGATATGTCTCATGATCCATTTTAGCTAGCTTCCCCAAATGCATCCTTTCCATAAGATCATTCACTTGATCTTGAATTCCCATCTCAAACATGGTACCGTGACAAGAAAAGCGGGTAGGGTAAAAATTGGCACGGTCTAACTCAGTCAATAACCGAAAAGTTTCTTGAGACCACTCTTCAAACATATAAGTCCCTTGGTGAGAATTGCTGGGGTCAATTTTCACCCCACCGAGATTGACTGTTGAAAATGGCTAAGTAAAGATTTTGGTCCTAGCCAAATGCGGTGAGCCTAGCCAAACCCATCGGGAGCTTTGCTAGGCTGAACCAAAACACTAGCGACAAGCCAAAACGCCGACGACGAGCCAAAGAGGCCACGAGCCAGATAGGCGATGAGCCGGCAGGAGGCGATGAGCCAAATAGGCGACGAGCCAGACAGGCGATGAGCCAAAATGCCAGCGACAAGCCAGACAAGTGATGAGCTAGTGAGAGGCGACGAGCCAAACAAGCGATGTGCCAGACAGGCGACGAGCCAGACCTCTGATGACCCAACGAAGCAACGAGCCCAATATCTTGTTAGGTCGAGGCCATGAGCCACAAGATTTTGGTGGGCCGAGGTAACAAGTCAAAGCAAGAAGCCCACACCCAAACTTAGACAACCCGAGAATAAAGGAAATCCCGAAGAATAAGGAAGTTTTCCTTTATCGTTTAAGAATATGCCTAGCTGACTTATTCTTGTACAAATAAATATGTACCCCTTTGTAAAAGGATCCGCAATTTTACCTAGCTAGACACTTTTCATCTACTTTACACTTTTCTCATATCAAAAGCTTGACAGAACAGCTTAATAAGAAAACACCATCTTTGGATCTCTGTTCTTGTGTTTCTTTCCTTAGAAGTTTTTCGAATCCCTTATTTTTCCTAACCAAGTTTAGTTGTGCGAGTTTCGACTCCCACAATTTGGCACCGTCTGTGGGGAGTCTCAAACTTTCTGACACCAAAGAATCGGCGAACACGAGATCTGAAGAGATGGCCAACGATGGGGATAGAAGCGGTGTATATACGAGCAACACCAGCTCCGATCTTCCCGGAGCAACAAATACTGGAGATCTAACCCCAACGAAAATGGATGCTGTGTCCGCATCCCTCGCCGAAGTGAAGAACTTGCTGTTTACCTTGCTCAAGAAGGCGGAGGAGTAAGACACGATGAACAAATCAATGACGGACAGATTGGAGGCATTGACGATGGAGAGCCGAGCTCGAAATCCATGCACCGTAAACCTGGGCTCAATGGTAAATCTGATAGGGAGAGCCGCAAGGAGACTCAACCTCAACCCGACGGCTCTTGATTTTTCAACACTTCGTGACGCACCAAGAATGCTCGGAGGATTATCGCCGCCGTACTGACCTGATGAACAGCCTACCATGGCAAACAGACCAAACATGACGAACGCAGATCAATCAACCTTAAGAGTAGGCAACCGACGTAATCAAAAAATCGGCGACGGGTCGATCCCAGCAATCATCCTTGACGGAGAAGATCACGAAGAGGGAGAACACAAGTATCCAGCTGACGGAGAGCTCGCCTCGGCAAGAATCCGAGCTGGCGGAAGCAATGCTGACCTGGAACGAGCCAGGATTTTATCCGAGGAGTAGGAAAACCTCCACTGGGTCGAGCAGGCGTAACACGGAGACGAACCAAGATCAATGATCCAAGCCCAGAGAGAAGAGCTAAACAAAATCCGAGCCTCCTTGGATCGCGCCACTATGCGAGCCGTCCGATCCCAATTGCACAAGGCAACTAGTAAAGTCCCGGAGATTGACCGCATACTAGAAGAAGCTCATAACACGCCGTTTACAGCTCAGATTACCAAGGCGAGGGTCTCCAACCCTGGAAAGATCAAAGTTCCAGTTTACAAAGGGACCACCGACCCAAAGGAGCATATAACGGCGTTCATCATAGCAATGGGCCAAACCAATTTTAGGGAAAAGGAAAAAGATGCTGGTTTCTGTATTATGTTCTTGGAGCATCTAAAAGGCACAACCCTCCAATGGTTTTCCAGACTTGAGTGAAACTCCATTGACGATTTCCAGCAGCTGTCTCCCGCCTTCCTGAAGCATTACTCCATGTTTATGGATCGAGGAGCCTCTGATGCCGATCTTAGGACATTAACTCAGGGCCTACGGAGACACTATAAAATTTCATGGGAAGATTCAAGGCGGTGATGTCAGAGGTCGAAGGCGTAAGCGACAAGGCTGCCTTGCTCGCATTAGAGAAGTCGATGTGGTACGAATCGGAGTTCCGAAAAAAAATTGCATTGAATGCACAGTTATCGATCCAAGACGCGCTACACCAAGCCTCAGATTTCATAGTCAATGAAGAAGAAATGAAGGTGTTGTCTCAGAAATATGGAGTGGCCAAAACGACGAGCTGTTCTCTCCAAATTCCGAACCCACCACCTCACAGGAAGAGTAATCAAGGAACAGTATATGTGCACCACGAGAAACCCAACTTCGGAGGAGCCCATAACTATCAAGTAGAAACAGGCCAAGACAAGGCTCCATGGAACACGTGGACATAAAATCCGAGTTCTTACGACGAAAAGGCCTACTACGAGTATCATCAGATGCACAGATCGACACTCAACTGCCAATTGTCGAACCCTGGGAATAAGGGTTACGGTAAAACTAGTGGCTAGAGAGCTCGGCAATGCTATCAGCCTTAAGGATTTTGAACGAGAATATGAGAAAGATCAACCTAACCAGACAAACCAAAATGGTGAACCCCAAGCGAGGAAGGCGAGGCGACACAGTCAGGCTCTCGGAGAAGAATAAACAAGATAATGGGAGGATCATAATACTGTTCAGACACGGTGTCTTCAATCAAATCATTCCAGTGGAGAGCCATACTAGTGTCAACTGGTCAGAGCCTTCCAAGCTTCCTAACGACGTAATCTCATTCGAAGAAAGGGAAACCACCAGCATTGACCGATTGCATAATGACCCCCTCGTGATAGAATTGATTGTAAATGATTGAGAAGTCACCCGAGTTCTGATAGACACATGAAGCTCCGTAGACGTAATCTTCTGGGAAACTCAGACGAATGAACATCGACCTATCCGAAGCCACAGCAACTCCTAGGCCGCTGACCAAATTTTTATGAGAAACGACAATGACCCTGGGGACGATCAAGCTACCTATCCTTGCTGGAGAAGTAACCAAGATAGTGAAGTTTTCGGTCGCAGATCATCCGACAATCTATAACGTAATTATGGGCACTCCTTGGATAAATTCCATGAGAGCCGTACCTTCAACTTATCACCTCTGCATCAAGTTCCCAATTTCTGATGGAATCAAGATGATTTGGAAGAACTAGAAGGAGTCCCGCATCTGTTTTCTAGTCGAGCACAAACTCAGGAACCCCGTCACGGAGCCAAGCACCACGACCAAGCGAAAGAAGATGAAGACTAATAGGGAACCCGAAAAGGAGTTGGCAAAAATCTTAGAGCAATTACAGATCATGGAGGATCGCGAGAAGAAGAGCAAACCCACTTGCGACCCCGTTATTTCAGTGAACATTGACGGCAATCACCCAGAGCGTTGCGTCAAAATAGGGGCTGAGATGAATGACCTAATCAAGGGAGAGCTGGTTTCTTTCCTCAAAAAGAATGTAAATACTTTCGCGTGGGTGGCGGAAGACATGCCCGGAATCAGTATCGATGTGACGTGCCACGAGCTAAATGTTGATCCAACCTTCAAACTAGTGAAACAGAAAAGAAGAAAACCTGGACCAGAAAGAGCACAGGCAGTGAATGACGAGTTGGAAAGATTACTATGCGTCAGATCAATAGTCGAAGCAAAATATCCGGACTGGCTTGCTAATCATGTAGTGGCAAAGAAGAAGAACGAAAAGTGCCACGTGTGCGTAAATTTCACCGACCTAAAAAAGGCCTGCCAAAGGATAGCTTCCCGCTTCACCATATCGATAGATTGGTAGAAGCCACAACCTCTCATTTATGGATGCTTTTCGGATACAACCAGATCCTAATGAATCCCGACGATCAAGAGAAGACCGCATTCATCATGGACCACAGAATATACTGCTACGAAGTGATGCCACTCGGCCTCAAAAATACCGGAGCAACTTACCAGCATTTAGTAAACAGAATGTTCGCCGACCAGCTCGGGAAGACGATGAAAGTTTATATAGACGACATGTTGGTGAAGTCTTTGGAAGTAAAGGATCACGTAACTCATTTAGAAGAGTGTTTCAAGCAATTGAACCTGAATAACATGAAGCTCAACCCGTTGAAGCGCAGATTTGCGGTGACATCCGGAGAGTTCCTCGGATACCCTGTCACTCACCGTGGAATTGAAGCCAACCGAAGCAGATTAACGCACTCATACAAATGGCGTCGCCAAAAACAAAGCGCGAAGTCCAAAGGTTAACAGGACGGATCACCGCACTGGATAGAGAAGTGCGAAGAAGCATTCCAACAGCTGAAAAAGTACATAGCCAGTCCTCTAGTACTTACGAAATCAGTAGAAGGCGTACCATTATTTCTTTACATGGCTATTTCCACAACAGCAGTGAGCGGAATACTCATACGAGAAGAGCGCGGCGAGCAGAAACCTATTTTCTACGTCAGCCAAACTCTCACCGACGCCAAGACCCGATATCCGCAGATGGAAAAGCTAGCATTGTCTATAATAATGTTTGCTCGGAAGCTGAGACCATACTTCCAATCACATAAGGTTGTGATTTTGACTACTTTCCCTCTGCGACCCATCCTGCATAGTCCTAGCAAGTCCGGAAGATTGGCTAAGTGGGCAATCGAGGTGACTGAGTACGATATCGAGTATCGGAGCCGAATCTGTGCAAAATCTCATGTCCTAGCAGATTTCCTGATCGAACTCCCTGAATAAGAAAGATAAGAGTCAGCTCCAAGCCTAGTATGGAAGCTCCATGCAGATGGGTCATCATCAAAATAAGGATCCGGGGTTGGAATACGGTTAATCTCTCTAACAGGCGAAATCCTCGAACAATCATTCCGCTTGGGTTTTCGCGCATCCAACAGTGAAGCAGAGTACAAAGCCTTAATCGCAGGAATGAGACTTACTCGCAGAATCAAGGTTTCACATATCCATGCTTATTGTGATTCGCAGCTGGTGGTCAACCAAGTCAGCGGTGAGTACACATCCAAAGATGATCGAATGGAAGCTTATCTGAGAATCGTCAAGGAACTAACTGCACAGTTCGAAGAATTCACGTTGACACGAGTACCTCATGGGGAAAACACTTCGTCATATGCGCTAACAGCACTCGCATCCACCTCCGATCCAAATATGAAAAGGATAATCCCTGTAGAATTCATCCAATACCCAAGCATCAATCTCTCAGACGTCGTAAACAGACAGCCAAGCCAAAGATACATCCGAGGGGATTATCGCAGAAGAAGGCAGCGTTGGCACCACCGCAATGGAAGAAGACCAAAACAAGGGACCTCTGGCTGAAGACGAAACAATCAGGCAGAGGAGGAGCCCAAAATAGATCCCCAAGCCAAAGATGAAGCAGTTGAGATGGAGGAAGATCCAAAACAAATAGAAAAAGAATACGGATGCGACGAAGAGTGGATGGGAGCAATCCGCGTATACATCATGGACGCGCAATACCATCAGAAAAGTGGGCTACCAAAAAATTCAGAGCTCAAGCTGATCGATATGTTCTACTCGATGGGAACATCTTCAAGTGGAGATTCTCGGGACCATTAATGGCTTGTGTCGAAGGCGATGAAGCTAAAAAAATCATGGAGGATGTTCACAGCGGATCTTGCAGCAACCACTCTGGAGGAAGAGCCCTGACAATCAAGATCAAACGTCACGGCTACTACTGGCCAACTATGATGAAAGACTGTGAGAAGTTTTCTGCCAAATGCGAAAAGTGTCAATGGCACGCTCCTACAATCCATCATCCTACCGAGTTCCCGTCTTCGATTTCGGCTTCGTATCTTTTCATGAGATTGTCCATGGACATCGTCGGACCTCTACACCCGTCCAAACAAAAATGATTCATGTTGGTCTTAGCAGATTATTTCTCCAAATGGGTCGAGGTAGGTTCTTACGCTAACATAAAAGACACCCAAGTCGAGCATTTCATTTGGAAGAATATCATATGCCGACACAGAGTTCCATATGAGATCGTCACCAACAATGGCTCTCAGTTTATCTCCACAAGATTTGAAGCTTTCTGCAAAAATGGAAGATACGGCTCAGCAAGTCCACACCACGTTATCGACAGGGGAACGGCCAAGCCGAATCGGCAAACAAAACTATCCTTGTCGGCCTTAAGAAACGTCTTGTCGCAAAAAGGGTCGCTGGGCCGATGAACTTGAAGGGTTATTATGGTCTCACCGGACGACTCCACGATGAGCTACCGGAGAAACACCGTTTGCCCTTGTCTACGGCACATAATGTGTAATTCCACCCGAAGTGGAATTTCCCGGGTTTCACCGCAGGCTTCTTTCAGGACAGGAAGGATTGAATCATCTCATGTTACTCGACGAATTGGACTTGATAAAAGAACGATGAGATCAAGCACTAATCCGGATTCAAAACTATTAATAGGCAACGGCTAAATACTACAACTCCAACCTCCGAAAATGGAAGCTCAATAAAGGCGATTTGGTTCTCCCAAAAGTCCAGAACACAGTTGAAAAAATGCCGGCAAACTAGGAACCAATTGGGAAGGAACTTACAAAATCACCAAGGTAATCCGACCAGGAGTGTACGAGCTCGCTAACATGTCTGACGTTCCGATACCGAGGTCTTGGAACGCAATGCACCTAAAGAAGTATTATTACTAAGACACATCACATGAACTACGGGACGACTTGATCCCTACAAAGGGTATGTAGGCAGCTCATTTTCTGATGGGTTCGGCTGTCCCCTTCTTTAAAAAAGGGGGAGAGTGGGTACGTGTACATGTACACTCCCATATCTCGAAAACGAGATCTTTCGCATTTCACTTCTCAAAAATAATTATCCCGATTTCAAAATTTTTCAAACACAAACTCTTATTACTTGCTCTTCGAAAATCACAACTTCACATCCTTCAAGGATTTTTATCATCTCGTCTGTTTCTGGCCACAACAGACAAACTACTGCATCCTTCGTGGATTTAACCATTATTTCTATATTGAATAGGGTTCTCCAACATATTCCCATGGGTATAAAAGCGCGCTATATAATTTTCGACCGGGTATATCCTCGTCTAATATCCAAAAGGTATATCCTGAACGATATTCTTACAAAGTTTACCTTCGAGAGGGACTCGTAAGTCGAAAACTCGCAAGTCTTAAAACTCGAAATAAACTCTTGAACCCAGTAAGCACCTCTCGGTACACTCTTCGTCAACATCTCGGAGGCATAATACTAAACCCACCAGTTAGTATGAGATTTTAAACATGTTTCATCGTGAAAAAACAGGAATGTAAGTCGGAACACCACAAACCCTAAAACTGACAATAAAGCGCTCAAAACCCAGTAACCATACGTTTCTTAAAATGATGGTCCACAACATATCACATCAAAGCGCAACAAAACAAATACGCAAACGAGAACATAAGCAAGCAAATCCAAACAAGGATAAAAGATAGGCGCCAGGAGACGAAAGTCAGGATTATTACATAAAACCAAAAATCATTTAAACCAAAAGTAGATAAAGCCATCCAGGCACCGGATTCAGCAGCAAGTTCAAATAAAAAAAACAAAGGAACCCTATGTGGAACACTTTGTTCAGAATATCAAAAGAAAGATTTGAGTCAAGCATGAAAATCATTTTGGATTTGGCTCGGAGGATTTCTCCTTTACAAGATCAGCGACTCCGGGTATTCCGACATTTGACCCCGAAAAATCTGTGACTCCAGCCTTCGCTGCGGCGTTCTCTATTGGCTTGGTCCCAAGAAGAGAATCCACGAAATCAGAGGAAACCGGTGAAAGAGTCGTCTTTCTTCAGCTCGGCTTCATCTTCCCAAAATCTTCATGTGCGCTAGCCAAATCCACTCTCCATCCTGCAAGCTTTGTCACCTCGGAGTCCAGAGTTGGCGCATCTTCCTTCCGCAAAATCTCCAGTAGTTGGAGATTACTGTCACCCTGAGCAAGATCAAGCTCTTTCTCTTTCGTCTCCCTCAACTCGTCAATGTTCTTCTCAATCTTGGCAAGCCTCCCCTGAAACTTCTCCACTATCTCATGCCTCGCCGCCTTCTGGGATTTCTTCACGTTTGACTCATGTAAGGCGTAAGCGGTGAAGAGTTTCCTCTTTAGAGATTCGATCTCAGCCGCCTTCTTCTGCTTAGAATGCTCCTACCTCATAGCTAGGTCACCGGCTCAGATCCATTCCTCTTTGAAGAATGCATTCTCCTTCTCAAGGGCCTCAATCTAAGCTGAAGAAGATGCCAGCTCATCAACATGTTTACTCTCCAGCTCGGCAATCTTATTCTTCAAGAAGGAGGCATCCTTTCGGGTGTCATCAATCCGACATTTTTCTTTTACACATACTGCTTGAAGGCGGCAACGATCTTCTTCATAGACACGACGAACTGACCAAAGAAAGAAAGAGGATTAATACTTAGTCTTTTTACTTAGAAAATTATGCAATCTCCAAACGTACCTTGGTGCCTCGGAGAGACATGTCGGTGTATAGGTCACCATGGGACAGCATGTCGAGGGGCGGCAACCGGTCGCCTGAGCAGCAAACTTCGGAGAAGATAGTTTTCGAGGCTGCCTTGTCATTGCAAATTGGCTCGAATCCTTCATGCCTAAATGACATTGGCGGCAGCTCAGTGGAAGCAGGATCGGCAGGCTTTTGGCGTTGTCTCTTCTCTTGTTTTCTTTGGCTTTTCCCTTGTCAGCTTCAGAGGCGGAATGTTTACGAGGAGCCAACCTCTTTTCCTCGTTATGTTGAGATATGGCTGAAACAGAATGCCTGGCAACCAAAACAAGAGCTGAAACCACTTCCCCAGCCTCGGCGTCAAGAACTGGAGGCTCGGAAAGAGGTTTTTACTTCACCTCAGTGTCAGTCTAGCCAACCCCTCGGCAGTTGGCTCAGTGGTTTGTTAAACCACATCGGTCACCTCGGCGGCTCGGCTAGAGGCCTCCTTTGCTTTCTTCTCTTTCAACGCTTGCTTATCACGTATTGTTGATCTCTTTCCCATAGAGTTTTCTTGAAAATTTTGGGATGGAGATTCAGATTCCAAGCTATCAGATACTTCAACGCCGGCAAAGATAGCTCGGGCTTTCTCAACTCTCTTCAGAGAAAAGTGATTTTCCCAGTGGCACTTTCCTTCAGCAAGCGTGTCCTGAAGTGTAAGCGTGTCCTCTGGGAAATGTGGGAGAATCTGTTGCACTGCAAAAACAAAGAAAAGAAGGGACAGTTGCTAATATGGTGCATTTTCTAACTTTAATGTTAAGCGGGGTACCTTCGTAGGGAAAATTGTAGAACTAGTACACTTTTTTTTTAAATGTCTAAAATACCCTTACGGTTGGCAGAGTCTGCGTAAATTGTGTAGCCTTAAGGCTAAGGCTGGACAAATTCTGCTTAAACTCTGCTAATTATGTAGCCTTAAGGCAAATATAGTGTGTGAATTGTGTAGCCTTAAGGCTAAAGCTGGACAGACTCTGGTTAAACTCTGCTAATTCTGTAGTCTTAAGGCAGATATAGTGTGTCGATTGTGTAGCCTTAAGGCTAAGGCTGGACAGACTCTTCTTAACCTCTGCTAACTGTGTAGCCTTAAGGCAGATATAGTGTGTCAGTTGTGGTAGCCTTAAGGCAGATATTGTGTGTGCTTTTTCTGTAGACTTAAGGCAGATATTGTGTGTGCTTTTTCTGTAGACTTAAGGCAGATGTTGTGTGTGCTTTTTTGTAGACATAAGGCAGATATTGCTCGACAGACTGTAGCATACTTTTCGCAGGGCATGGCTTGACATTTGCAACGTAACTAAATTGCATAAACGGTCGGTTTTTGAAGTACTCCTCTCTTTTCACAATAATAACAAGAATGCCATTACTTCTTACTTTTTTGAGTTTGCTATAAATATTTTCAACCTCTCCACCTTTAACCTAGATCTACTATTTCGATTTCACCCTCAAAGGGAGATTTCATATTTTCAAAGAGACGGAAGCGAAATCCGAATATAAGATTGTTTATAGACTTTGATTTTGAACGAAAGTACGTACATTCTTTGGAAAGACGATCTTCGTTTACATCTAACAATATCTGCTGGTCAAAGATATTCTAGGGGTTGAAGGCGAGCATATTTTCAGGAAGAACGAACACAGGTAACACTTCAAAACATTACACTAGTTATCTAAACCACCATCTTCTAAACTGCGTCTAGAGCTCTAGTACGTCTTTGGCAGAGCTATTTCTAAAAGACCCTGCCAAAGTGTAGAGCTCTGCGAAAAATCTTCTAAGATAGTGTGTTGCAGATCTTTTGAACATTCTCTTTTTTGCAATAATGTTTGCATTTTTTGATTGTTTTTGGACAATGGAAGGTAAAAATGGGTTGGGATTTCGACGTTGATTCAAGCAAAGGAAGCAAGTTGTTTGTGGTTGACGACCAAATCAAGTATGAGGAATTTCTCCGCATTGTTTGTGAAGATTACAACTTGGAAACGCAGATGAATGTAGTCGAGATTTCTTATAAGTTGCCTACACATATCATGGAGAAAATGCCTAGTGACACACCTCCAATCTTCTTGAATAACGATAGGCAACTTGAAAACTTTATCACAATGGCGGAAAAAGAGGTTATCCGGCTTTGCGTGTCATGGAAAAGAAACGATGGAATTAAAGCAGAAGCTGCGGGTAAAGATGAAGCTTGTGATGTCAAAGAGGATGGTGGTGTGGATTTTGATGATGTTGGTAATGTGGAAGACGAGCATATGATGCCACCACCGAACAACAGCAGAGACTGCCGACAGTATGCGAAGTAACTGCAGATGCCGCCTTTATTCTGCGATATATTCGATGAGACGCCTACGAATCCATTACCAATAAAGAAATCTTGATCCATTAAGGTTGGCGAAATATTTGATGACAAGGAAGCATTAATTATGCAATTACTCAAGATTGCAGTCATCGAGAAGTTTGATTTCAAAATCGCCACGTCGAGGAAGAAACTATTTATCGCGAAATATTTTGTTCCTAATTGTTCTTGGAGGATTCGTGCGTCGACTCTGTCAGTTTCATCTGAATCTCCAGAATTTCTCGTTCGGATATATAAAGAAGCTCATACATGCTCTGCTGCCTGTAGGTATTCTCGTCAACGACAGGCTAATGCAAAATTTATTGGAAAGATGTATGTTGATAGGTTTAGTGGTGGTAATGATCTTAAAGGAATCACGCCTAAGCATGTAATCAACTGTATTAAGTCACTACATTGTCTTGACATAGACTATACGAAGGCGCATAAAGCATTGGCATATGCACGAGAGCTGGTCAGAGGCACTTTTGAGAGGGGTTACCAGGACTTACCTTCCTATCTATAAAAAATAGAGCAGGCCAATCCAGGTACGATTACAAAGCTTGAACGTGATGCTCAACAAAGGTTTAAGTATTTGTTCATTGCTTTTGGTGCTTCCATCAAAGGATTTGAGTTCTTGAGGAAGGTTGTTGTGGTAGATGAAGCACATCTAAGTGGAAAGTACAGAGGTGTTATGCTGGTAGCTGCAGGTCAAGATGCAGATTCGAGTATATTTCCTATAGCTTTTGGGATTGTAGACTCAGAGAATGATGTTCATGGGAATGGTTTTTTACACATTTGCGTGGTGTGATACTTGATTATAAAAATTTGGCCATTATTTATGACCGTCATCCATCAATCGCAAAGGCCATTGAGAAGGTTTTCCCCGCGGCTGATAGGAGAGCATGTTACTATCACCTCAAAAATAACCTCATCTTAAAGTTCAAAAAGAACGCAATGCTCAGTTTGGTGTGTCGTCTGGATATGCATATCGACTGGTAGATTTTGAAAAATTGTTTGGTGTGATTCGTCGTCAGAATAGTGAATTAGCAGTTTACTTGGAAGAGGCGGAATTTCGATTATGGGCTTGTGCACATTTTCCAGGAGATAGATTTGGTATAATGACGAGCAACATTGCAGAATCCATTAATGCCGCGCTTAAGGAAGACAGATCATTTCCTGTTAAACATTTCGTGGAGGGTATTAGAAAGTTGTTGTCAAGGTGGTTTGTGGAAAGGCGAGACAAAGCTGCCTCGTTAAAAACAAATTTCCCCCCAAACTTTTAAAAGTTACTACATGAAAGACACGGTAGCTTGGAAATTTTAAATGTTCATCATACTGATTCAAATTGTAGCCATGTTACAGGTGGAGATTATGATTGTGTGGTTGATCTACAGAAGGTATGTAAGTTTTTTTTTGCTATTTATCACTGCCAGTTTCAGGAAACGTATCCTGAGCAAGTCTGCCAGTCTCAGGAAACGTTTGCCTTGTTTATCTGCTCTGAGTTTGATTCCTTTTTAAAATTTATGATTGCAGAGACTTTGTACTTGTAAACAATATGATGTCGAGAAGATTCCATGCGAGCACGCGATTAAAGCAGCATTAAGTCAGAAAACTGATGAAGCTACCCTGGTGGATGATCATTTCACAAAGGGCTACTTATATTCAACGTACTCAGAACCTATAAAACCTGTAGACAAAGATTTGATTCTACCACCACACGTAATTAGTGAACAATGTCTACCACCAGTCATAAAAGTACCTTCCGGTAGACCGAAGGCAAAGAGATACCTTTCTGCTATTGAAAAGGCTAAGCGGTTCAAGCGTAATCAATGGAAAAAGAAAAAAACAGAACCTTCGCAGAGTACTCCATCCACAAAGCAAAAAACAAAGCAGAGGACTCAATCCAAAACGAATCAAACGAAGCAGAGGACTCCATCCGTTACGAAGAAAACGAAGCAGAGTACTCCATTCAGCGATAATATTTCACCCACTACTCCATCCTCAAAGGTGAGAAGGAAACGATCTCGTAATTCTCCGACTACTCAAACACCAAATAAGAAAGCTAAACTTTCGCAGAGTACTCCACCCCCACGGATGAAAAAGAGTCTTTTCCAGAGTAGCCCAAAAATTCATCACAGGTGCTCAAAATGCCATAATGCAGGACACAATCGAAAAACATGCCAATTTTCTTGACTCTGGCTTCACTCTGGCTTTACTCTGGCTTCAAGTTTATTTAAACAAGGAAACAAATCTTGGTTTATAACTTTATTTATTTGTCCTTATTTATGGTGCTCCGTTGTTTTATGTTAGTCTTTAGTTTGATGTGGGTATCATAAAATAGCCGGTATCGCAGAGTGTGCATCTGGTATAGCAGAGTCTGCATCTGTTATCGCAGAGTCTGCATTTGCATCAAGTATCGCGAAGTCTGCGTCTGATATCTGCATGAATCATCCAGTAATCTGCTATTAATCTTCCTGTGCTCTACTATAGATTTTACTTTTAGTTTCATTCAAAAAATATATATGCTCAACAAATCCGAGGGTAAAACATGTTATTCAATTAAAATCCACACTTGAATTACGGAATCATAACTTTTCAAGGATTTATAAATAAAGAAACAAATAAAATTAGAAGAAATAGTTCGAATCTCCTATATAATGCGGCAAAGCTGTCTTGCGAACCAATACAGGTAGCAGTTTTCGCATCCAGGTTGATATTCGTGCTCAGTGGCACAATTTGGAAAAGGCAAATCTGGACAGTCAGGGTATTGCCACGTTGATGCAAAATAATGGTTCATGGGTGGATAGAAAGCTACAACCGCATCCAGAACCTCCTCCCCAAGCCTGGTGAGTTTATCAAAATCACCTTCAACGTGTACGTCGACACATAATTTGAGAAGTTGTGCAGCCTTTTTCGTACGTCCAGCACATACACATAGCATTCTACAGAGATAAGTTGCGTTAGCACTAAAAGGGACAAGCCGGTCCAAAAGCTCCATGGCTGCACTGATGTCTTGTTCTGCGGTCACGAGTCTTGTAGCCTCATAATAAATAGCAGTTGGGTTTTCGGCGTTTAAGCATCTTACAAAAAAGCTGTGATTCGCCTCGGCTAGGAGAATTTTATTTGTGTCCTCAAAAAGATCGTCGAGACTAAGTTCCTTGAGGACTTCATCACTGTACACTACATCTCTACCAATCCGCCCTATTCGGAGGATGTGTCCGACTCTCCACAAGGTGAGGCGGCCAAGTTTTCGTGCAATGACAGAGATAATGTCCGAAGGGAGCTCTGGTATTTGCATGTTAACCTACGATGTGATGCGGTATTTGGATTTTGAAAATAATTAACAGGCACTCTGTTCGTAAACAATCTACTATTTTTATAGATAAGAAAAGAAATGAAAGGGGTCGATCTTCCTTTAAATTGTCTTGGAAAATAAAACTCAATTTACAGGGACATCGGTCAAACATTTAGTACAGTCATTGCATGCGCCTCAGTTAATGGCTCGACACGAGAGGCATGCAGGATGATTACTTTGCAACCGGTCAACTATCATAACATAAGATACTCTACCTTGGAAAAGACAACTCAATTTAATAAGAAATGGCAGAGAAAGCGCGTAAATTTGCCGCGTAATAAATGGCGCGAACACCCATAAGAATAAAGGACAAGTCATTTTTTTACACATGAGGAGATGAATGACAACTCATTTAAAAAGTATACATCAATGAACATGTGTTTATTGCAGTAGTTGAAAACAAATTCCCTAGTCTGCCAAAACCCTATAGTAATGCTTCGTGTTCATATAGGAGAAAGTCGTGTCTGTTTGTCTCTACATCTATTTGTTTACCAAAGACACAACATTCATCATCTTCGTCTCTCTTACCAAGTTTGTGACCATGGGTTATAGTGTAAGGCGAATTAAAATGGAACTTAATCGGATCCAGAAGGATGTTCCTACACAGTTCATCATGGCAGGTATAAAATCTAGAACTCCCAAGTCTTTTATGCAGTTAGAGGTAGTATTATTTACGGATGATAATAGGAACTTTACGGATGTAGTATTATTTATATTAAATGTCTGAGTTGAGTCTTATATGTTTTAGGTCCCGTTGGTGATTGTGTTTACGAATGGGAAGCAGCTATCAATGGACCCTTCGACTGTCCCTATGCCGGAGGGATTTTCTTGCTTACCATCCATTTTCCTCCGGATTATCCGATAAAGGCGCCAAAAGTTTGCTTTTTGCTTTTTCAGTTAATTGTTATTTGTTGCAGGATGAAACTTCACTCTTGATCATCTTGCTTTTCATCTTGCTTTTAATTGATATTCTCTTTGTCTTTGCATGCAGGTGGCTTTCAAAACAAAGATTTACCACCCAAACATCAATGCAAAAGGAGCAATTGACTATGATATCTTGAGGGAAAAATGGTCTCCTGCTTTAACCATGTCCCAGGTTTGGAATTTTTTCAGATTTAACAAAGTTTTGTCGAAAAAAATACTTCAGCCAAACATGTGTGTTAATGGGATGGATTTTTGTTATGGAATTAGGTTTTGATGTCAATTTGCGCGCTGATGACTGACCCAATCCTAGATGATCCTTTTCTGCCGGAGGTAGCCCATATTTACAAGACTGACAAATCCAGGTTCGAGTCAACTGCGCGAAGCTGGACGGAGAAGTATGCCGTGGGATCAGAGTGAGGTGGTGGAGGCAAAGAAAGGAGCTGTCTCACCTGTGTGTTCTTTAGTATCTTTTCTATGTTTGCTTTAGTATCTTCTGAAGATTGGTTTGCTATAAGTGTTTCATTTTGAACTCGCGGATCAATTCGGTTATTGGTTATTTTGAGCGAAGGTGCACTATCTGCTTGTACTCTGCATTTGAAAGCTGATGATGGGCAGACTCTGCATTTAGGCTACATCTGTGTGTTCTTTAGTGTATTTTCTATGTTTGCTTTAGTATCTTCTGAAGACTGGTTTGCTATAAGTGTTTCATTTTGAACTCGCGGATCAATTCGGTTATTGGTTATTTTGAGCGAAGGCGCAATATCTGCTTGTACTCTGCATACTCTGCATCTGAAAGCAGATGATGGGCGGACTCTGCATTTAGGCTGCATCTACATCGCTTACACTGCGCATAAACCGCATCTTCTCAACTTGTTTTCATCCACAAAGGTCTAACAAAACAAAATAAAGTATACATAAATTACTGAACTATTATAACAAGACATACAAAAGTGTTACTCCGAGTCTCAAAAGATCGAGTGCAATAACATTAAACAACACAGTTGACGAGGTTTATTCTAGGTGGTATTGTTACGACGAATAGGGTCATCAATGTATGCATCTTCAACCATTGAGAAAACACCGGTCTTAACAACCCTTAGTTGCTGGATTGCTTCTTCAACGGCAGGAATTGCTGGATTTATGAGGAGTTCAGAGAATGGGTAGAGAGCCGAGACACGTATCTCACCTGCAATGCCAAAGAGTCACCTAGTCATATATGTTGCAATAGTTCTCTATGGTTGAATGAAGTAGTAACACTACCTCCAAAATAGTTCATATTCCAATTTCGTAGCACGCAGAATATGACCTTCCCAATTGGCTGAAGTCGCCAGAAGTACTCAAATTCATCAGCAAATGTTCCCTTCGCAATACAGTTGATATTTTCGCCGCTGCAACTCACAAAGACGAATTTATAGTACTTCGTTCTCAAAAGACATCTTAAACTATAAACATAATTAACTTACCTGAAATTCCTCAATGTGAAGTGTAGAACTTTGTGACCAGGGACAATGTAAACGTCATATGTGAAGCCTTGATAAATTTCTAATTTCTTGACTTTCACAATAGCACCAGGCAAATCAACTGTGTTATAGAGCAACATGAATATATATTATTTGATCTGGCGTGAAATGGAAAATCAAACAACTAATATTCCATCAATACTTACCAACACTAATCTTCTTATGCAATGAGCCGTTTAGAACTCAGCGAAATGGACATAATGACACCATATGATTACCAAAGATTCGTGCTACCTTTTTAATGATCGATTCTTCATGGAAGAAGATATGGAACTCATGGTGTGTTAGTTTCCACTGACCCGGCCTTGTCGTCACTTCAAAATCCCTAATCAAATACCATTCCCCTTCAGCCACGTCTTCAAACTTTGACAACAGCTGATTTCGAATGATTGCACAGATCCGAACACCCTAAACCATAAAACCAAAGATTGTATCTATTCCTCTAAAAATTAAACAAAACCATGTATTCCTAAGAGACAACATAAGGACATCAAAGCATGCATTTCTTACGGCGTGATAATCAGCGAGAAGCAAGTGTCTTTCAGGTTGAAAGCGTGCATAGTGCTCTCCAAATTCTCTTACGACTTGAACCAAGATTCTTCCACCATTCTTCATGAGTGACAAGTCTAGAACCATATCTAAATGAGCCATTTTTTTAGAATGAAATTTTTAGAGAAAAGTTTGGAAGAAAAGTTTTGAGCCTGAAATGTTTGGAGAAAAGTGTTGGAGCCTGAGAAGTTTTGATTGTTTTGAAGAAACAATTGGATTGAAGAACGGTAAATAATCAAAACTGACCTTTTACAGTTCCAAAAAATGTTAAAGAGTCAAAGCAATATCAGATCACAAGTTTGGTTCGCGAAGCGCCACGTGTCGATAATCGCATGATGCAATACGAGAAACAAGGCATTGCCGTAATTGTTAGAATGCGCAGTGTCATGCATTTACTTACTCTGCATTTAATTGGTAAAACAAACAATAACGTATAATTACCGTTATTCTGGAATAATATTTTAGATAAGTTATAGGAAAATATTTCAAACTTCCCTACTGCAGAGTACGAACAGATGCTGCGAATTCTCTACGCCTAGTACTACTTTGTCTCTGCATTTATCATAACCTTATATTAAACTTCCCAAAAACAAATATTATTTTTATTATCTCAAAAACATATACGATTGTGAATACGTAATGATTACGTATATAATAAATTAAGAATATATAGTAAAAATGAAACTTACTTTTCACGGTTCGATTGCTGAAAAGGGGACTTATTTGCTAGTTTCTACGATTCTTTATTATGGGGCCCATATTGATGTACACTCTAGCAGAGGAAGAGCGGACTTCTTTAATTGATACGACAATAACTTTTGATTCGACGTAGTCTACTTTTAAAAATAACTTTTTAGATGCAACTCAATAAACTTATTGAATTGGTCATTGGAGATATTTAGAAAAGTTATAGTATAATATTTCAAACTTCACCATAGCAGAGTATGAGCAAACTAATATACTACGCTTTCTCTGCGCTTTCTCTATTTATAATCTGCTTATTAAATAATGTTAGTATTTACTTTGCTCTTACTCTGCCTACGACAGAAGAAGAAGAACAGACCTCTATTTTTATTCTGCGTATTCTTTTATGGGGCCCATTTTGCTGGACGCTCTATCAGCATAGGAAGAAGAAACTAATAAATGATGGGTCCGACTAGTAGCAGGTAGTATCAAAGTTGAGTTGCAGTAGATGTTATATTTGATATAACTTGCAGTAAAAATATGCTGTAGAAACTGCAGATTTATGTGGTGAGTTTTCTTTTACTCTGCATTTTACAGGAGAAGGTGGGAGAAGTCTATTTGGATTATGCAGTTTTGCTTTAGAGAGTGTGAATTAAGCGCGTTTAGTTTTTAATCTTCTCTTACTTTGCATATAATCGTTGAGTTATAGCTCCTCTACGAAACATAAAGTATCAAGTTAAGAAATTACTAATACTTAAACAAGTAGAAAACAGAAGAAGAGGACGACCGAAAGAACACCAACAAGTACTCCAATCATTAGCGTCACGATCATGTCCTTTTGTCCAAACACCCTGTCAAGAAGATTCATAACCGTCACGGCGACCCTTAGAGCTCACGCTGGATGCTGGAGATGTGGTGTCACTGTTGTTTATGCCGTACTCGTAAGGACCGAAAGCCATAACCCCGAGTATTAACTCTTTTTGGAATTCCAATGTGTGTTTAGCCACGACGATGAGATATTTAGGTTCCCTTTTGTCGATAATATACGCCAAAATAGCACGAATCCCGTAATTTATTTACACACGAGAAATTTTGGTTTTAGGGGGAAAATTAAAAATTCAAATCTCTTTGAATTTTTAAACATTCTTCAATCTCGTGGCAAATACGGGCTCATACCCATATATAGAACTGATCCTAATGGTACTGCCGAAAATAAACGATTAAAAAGCACGCATTTGTTATGTAACAGAAGAATCAAAGGACAACGTATATGTGTAGTGTTGTTTGCATGTTCACTGCAAATGTTATGCAAATATAGTAGAATTTAACTTATTATACAATACAAATTTTATGCGGCTTCTCTGCAACAACTGTATTAGACGTATGTGGTGTAAAGCAGATTACGGCACATTTTACGCAGATCATAGCATTTTGCTTGAATAGCAATGGCATACTCGATAAGTAAGAGATAAATAATAACTGAATGTACCATAACATTAACAACCGTTTGTTAGAATGCCCAGTGTCATGCATTTACTTACTATGCATTTAATTGGTAAAACAAACAATAACATATAATTACCGTTATTCCGAAATAATATTTTAGATAAGTTATAGGAAAATATTTCAAACTTCCCTACTGCAGAGTACGAACAGACGCTGCGAATTCTCTACGCATAGTACTGCTTTGTCTCTGCATTTATCCTAACCTTATATTAAACTTCCCAAAAACCAATAGTATTTTTATTGTCTCAAAAACATTTACGATTGTGAATACGTAATCATTACGTATATAATAAAATAAGAATATATAGTAAAATGAAACTTACTTTTCACGGTTCCATTAAAAATGTTAAGAGTCAAAGCAATATCAACTCACATCACATCATGCACTCTTATACGGCCATACTCTGCAGCCATCAATGGCAAGATCTGGTTGCGCCAATTACTTTTGATTCGACGTAGAACTACTTTTATAAATAAGTTTTTAGTAGCAACCCAATAAACTTATTGAATTAGTAGAAAATTATAGTATAATATTCAAACTTCAAGACAGCAGAGTACGAGCAAACTTCATATACTGCTCTTACTCTGCCTACGATGTGTCGATAATCGCAGACATCTATTTTTAATCTGCGTATTCCTTTGTGGGGCCCATTTTGCTGGACGCCCTATCAGCTGATGGGTCTGAATGGTAGCATCTAGTATCAAAGTTGGGTTGCAGTAGATGTTATATTTGATATAACTTGCAGTAAAAATATGCTGCATAAACTGCAGATTTATGTGGTGAGTTTGCTTTTACTTAGCATTTTACAGAAGAGGCAGGGAAAAGTCTATTTGAATTCTACGGTTTAGGGGGAAAATTGAAAATTCAAATATCTTTGAATTTTTAAAAATTATCAATCTCGTGGAAAATACGGGCTCATACCCATATATAGAACTGATCCTAATGGTACTGCCGAAAATAAACGATAAAAAAGCACGCATTTGTTATATAACAGAAGAATCAAAGGACAACGTATAGGTGTAGTGTTAATTATATTTCTATCCATTTGGCATATCTCGCCACGTCATCATTATTTAGTCGCAAACCAATGGCAGATCAATAGCAAACCAATGGCAGATCAATAGCAAACCAATGGCAGATCAATAGCAAACCAACGGAAGATCAATAGCAAAACTAAATAGATAAATGTGACAATTACAAAACTAAATAGATAAAAAACAGGTGATATTCTACGAAGTGTCCGGGGAACGGTCGCGCTTCATCCCTCTAGAACTCCTAGGAACATTGCAGCCAATGTCAGCCAATCCAAACTCGCGACTTATACGATCCAAGAACCTTGACTGCTGGGTCAAAGTTGTTGCCACAACCCTAACCGAATCCACAGCTCTCTCCACATTCCGAAGCCGAGTCTCCAAACCACATATTTTAGCACGTAGGGCTTCTCCCTCGACCTCCAACTCCTCGCAACGAGGACAATGAACATTAGTGATGCGAGACGGATACACGTTTTGCCAAGTAAGCCTAAGGCGATCCAGGCTACATGGACAGACCTCTGCTTCGTCGATATCCGCCCGAAGAGAACTCCCGTCAACTGCAGCGTCGGAGAGAAGAAACTCAGGGCACCGGTAAGGGAGTGGAATAAAAAAAGGGCATTAGGAAAATCGGGATATGTGCAATGGTTCTGCTTTGTTAGAACTGATGAAGCGCAACAGAGAGAAAACGCATGTTAAAAGAGTTACCTTGATGAATTCGCCAGAGTCTAATGAATTTTTTGTAAGAGGGAAATTACCTGAATCAGACCACAAGCGGGGAAGTCCGTCAGGACCAGAATGACGAACAAAGAAGTAGTGAATCTTGTCATCATCACCACCCTCAATTTGGAGGGGAAGTTCAACTGGAGATCTGGAACCGTCACGAAGAACAAGTTCATATCTATTAGACCAGGGGTCTATACTCCTAACCTCAAAAGCCCCAAAAATCATAGCACTGGAAACAGTGATTCCAGATAAGTCCGACAGTATTTGGAGGGCGTTTATCAACCCCCATGAGCGAGCATTAAGCTGGCTGGGTGCAATCCGAAGTTCTTTACAAAACTCCATCATCAAAAAAGACAGGTGATGGCGGAAACCTACCCGAAAGGAAGACCAATAGACGGTGATATAGCCTACTGGAGGAATCCCGGGCACATCTTGTACCTCTGCATATTTGAACCAATCCGAATTCCTTGGCAGAGCAGGAATCACACTGTTGCGTTTGCTCCCGCCAGAGGAAGAAGAAGGTGAGGAAAAGGCAGACATCGGATTCAAAGAAGATTGGTGAGACTGATGGGTAGAAAAGAAGAATAAAAGATACGCTTGCGTTCTGTAGCTTTTGGATTTTTTTTTATTTTGTTTGTACACCCAAAGAAAGAAGAGATCTTTTATACTCGTTGAAGGGAAACCATATCGGTATGGAAGCCCTAATTGGTCATACTCTGCAGTAATTACCGGACGCCTCCGAGATGATGCTGCGCCATGCGAAGGGCCACGTGTCGATCATCGCATTATTGAACATGAGAAACAAGGTAAATTATTAATTGTTCTACTACAATACGTCATACGCCACGTGTCGATCATTCATGATAGAACACGTTAAATAAGTAATGGCAGTGATTGCGACTACTCTTTTTGTATTCTGCAATAAATTTAATAGTACTCTGCTTAGGCACCTTCTCTGCATATACTCTACGAAATAACGGGTTAAATGATGGAAAGGTGGACTGCTGAAATGATGGGAAGGTGGACCGTTGAAATGACAGCTAAGCGAAAAAACTGACGTACGTGGTTTTGCTTTATCCCTCTCGTTTATAAAAGAAAGAAGAACCCTCAAAATAACTTGCGGCTTCTCTTCTACTCAATCTTTTTTTTAGTCTGCGCAGTTGATTTTTATTTTTAATAGGCACATTCTCTGCATTTTACTCATTTACAGGCACATATTCAAGACATCATGGCCGCAGATCATTCGAAGAAAAGAAAAGCACCAATGTAAGACCTGGAGTTGGAAGCAGAAGAGAAGCGGAATGATACAGTTATGGAGGCGGAAAAGGAAGGAAAGGATCGCCTGAGGGCAATTCTTCTGCTGGTGCGATCTCAAATGAGAGCGAAGGACGAAGCTCACCGCGTCAAACTCAAGTTGGAAAGAATAGCCGGCAAACGCTCAATGTTGGAGAAGATGATGCATGAAGAACAAGTGGTCATGGATGCTAGGCGGCAGCAATTAGCAGAGAAAGAAATGATTGTTGAGGAGGAGCTGAGAGGAATTACAGTTCCTCGTATTGATTGGTTAAAACTTGATCTTTCGTTTATGGAGGACTAAAGTTATGTAGAACTCTTGTTATCCTAATTATTTTACTTTTCTTAAAATTTCAACAACATTTAGTTTATTTGATGTTGTTTATCTTTTCTTGGATTTTTTGTTTGTACTCTTTTCTTCGATTTGTGTTTCTGTGTGTATTCAAAACTTTCAAACTACATCTCCTTTTGGATGCAAACTACGGTTGGTGCAGAGTAACCTACATCTCGTTTTGGATGCAAACTACGGGCAGATTTTGGTGCAGAGTACAAATAGACTTAAATATAGAAGCAGAGTACCGAAAAAGTATGCCAAGCAGAGGACCTAGGTTTGGAGCATATTTTAGGTAGATTTTGAACTTGTGTTTATATACGTACCATGTATGTTTCTGCAGATTCTGCGTTAGTACTTCTTCTTCTCTGCATTTATAATAAACATCAACTCCTCTGCTGGAAAATGGGATGATTCTTCATATTCCTTTTCTAAATTTATTACAAAACATTCGAGCAAAAACTGGTACATGTTCTTATTCGTCTTGATCATGGTGAAATACCTGGCGGATAATTTCCGGGAGAGGGGATATTTTGTCAAATCCAAGATGTTCCCATTCTGAAGGATGGGCCTCGAGCCATTTTATAATCTTCTCGATTCTCTTCTGTTTCTCGTGAAGTTTAGCCTTTTTCTTCAAGATTTTCTCGTGAGTCTTGATTGCTCTCCGGTACTTCTCGTTAAGCTGCATAAAATAAATTATAGATACATAAGGAACATCAATGGAAAACTCTTGAAAAACATGCAACACCTTTACCTTAGTTATGAACTCCGTGGATTGCTGAAAACTTATCGGGTTACGGTTCATGAGTAAAACTGAAGGAATCTTCAATCCGGATCGTTCAAATACAATTGTTGAACTCGCGGAAGATTCATTATCGTTCATCGGATTGAAGGCAGAGGCTACAGATGGCTCCATTAAAAGTCGGCTATATGTGTTCTGCAAATAAAGAAGAAGTGTTGAAGATAAGCCACATCATAAATACAAGAGTGGACCCACTTCATAAATACAAGAGTGGTTGACGAAATCCACTTAAAATCACAAGAGTGATGACGCTAGATATTCCAACTTCAATGAAACTCTGCTGATTTTTATTATACTAAATGGAACGCAAACACATACTCTTATAACAATTATGGGCCCATGTTTATGCTGAGTGTAAGAAAGCAGATGCAGAGTATGAGCAGGTGCTGCGTATTCTCGGTTTACACTCTATAAGCGTAGTTTATGATGCGTGTAAACGAAGAATAAGCAGAATAAGTTCTCTTCTACTAAGGAAGGAAAAACATAAATTCTGCTTGTACGCTGCAGAGTTTATGTTTTTCATCCTTAGTAGAAGAGAACTTATTCTGCCCATGTTTATGCTGAGTGTAAACAAAGCAGATGCAGAGTATGAGCAGGTGCTGCGTATTCTCGGTTTACAATCTATTAGCATAGTTTATGATGCGTGTAAACGAAGAATAAGCAGAATAAGTTCTCTTCTACTAAGGAAGGAAAAACATAAATTCTGCTTGTACGCCGCAGAGTTTGTGTTTTTCATCCTTAGTAGAAGAGAACTTATTCTGCCCATGTTTATGTTGAGTGTAAGCAAAGCAAATGCAGAGTATGAGCAGGTGCTGCGTATTCTCGGTTTACAATCTATCAGCGTAGTTTATGATGATTCGTGTAAAAGAAGAATAAGCAGAATAAGTTCTCTTCTACTAAGGAAGGAAAAACTTAAATTCTGCTTGTACGCCGCAGGGTTTGGTTAATGTAATATTTACTAGAACAAATCTCCCTATTTACTATATACATATATTTACTAACCATGTAATTAAATTTGGACGTCGTAGGGATCGTAGATACTTGCAATAATTGACTCATCACACATACGTTGATCGGTATACGAAGATGTCTCATCCAACACCATTTCAGCAAAAGCCCTCGCTGCTGCCACAATATCTGATTCTGGAGTATTTAAGGAATCATATATGTAGACAACCCGGTCAACCAATGATATGACCGTCCCAACCCAATGATTCGAGCTCACGTGTAGAAAGAAGTATAACGTATCAACGTCTTTGCCCCGAGCCAAATTTGTTGCGGCATAAGCTGGAAGAATACCGTGTACATTCTCGTAAGTACCAGCAGGCCATCTTTCAAGCTTACGCCAGTCCCTGTACCGATTCTTCCAAAGCATTTGAAATGATGCATCCAATATAGCAATCCGCGGACTCTTGAAAGAACTAGGATTTCTCTTTAGCCTTAGTCTATACAAGTTCAGTGCTGCGTCAAAGTGCTGATAATAAAAGAAGGACAAATGTTAGGCACCAAAGCAGAGTCTACTAGACACACAACAACAACGGTCTGCCAGCTAAACATGAAATAAACACTTTTGCCAGATCCACTGTTGACGAGGAAGAATGTACTTACCATATCGTGTAACCATTCCCTAGGCTTCAAAAGTAAGTTGAAGAATTCACGGGCCGTTGTTTTCCCTCCAAATGGATAAATATTTGTTATGTCGAAGAAAATCAACATTCAAGTTAGACTGCAAGATAAAATAGACGATCTTATATGCTGTGTGTATTTAGTCATCGGCTCTGAATACGTTCATCTTGTCCACCAGTGTTTTGTCAACATCTCCAAATACAATTTTGTACGCAGATTTCTGGGCCACTGGTTTTGCGTTGTTGCTACGTACAACAGGAAGCGCAGTCGATTTGCTTAACCTTTCACTCCTCCTTGTTGTTAGCTTGTTGGTCTGGCGAAGATTTCTGGAGCTTTCGTATATTTCGATTTGAGATGTAGTTGGGTGGACTGAATCCACTGATGGCTCAATGATATTAACTGGCTGGGAGTTTCCTTTTCCTCTCCCTCTTCCTCTTCCTCTTCCTCTTCTTCTTCCTCTTTCTTCAATGATTTAAGTGTCAATCACTGAGCCTTTACCATCTTCAGTAGTCGAAGCAACTGTCTCCATGCAGACGTTGGTTATCAATGCCGTAATGGGATACTTAATGCATACATTAGTTTCATCTGCTGCAGCGGCATCCTTAATGCAGACATTGCTTTCATATGCGGGAGTGGCATCCTCTGCCTGAAGGCATGCTTTGGGATCATTATCTCCTTTTTCTTCTTTGGCATCTTCTGCCTTGTCACTCCCATCATTTTTTTCAACATCTCCAACTCTACCATCATCTTGAAGATGTTCTTCTTTGGCATCCTCTGCCTTTTCACTCCCATCACTTTTTTCAACATCTCCAACTCTACCATCATCTTGAAGATGTTCTTCTTTGGCATCCTCTGCCTTTTCACTCCCATCACTTTTTTCAACATCTCCAACTCTACCATCATCTTGAAGATGTTCTTCTTTGGCATCCCCTGCCTTTTCACTCCCATCAAATTTTCAACATCTCCAACTCTACCATCATCTTGAAGATGTTCTTCTTTGGCATCCTCTGCCTTTTCACTCCCATCACTTTTTTCAGCATATCCATCTCCATCATTACCATCATCTTGAAGATGTTCTTCTTTGGCATCCTCTGCCTTTTCACATTTGTATATTTTTTCCCCATGGAACATATCTTGAAGATGTTCTTGTTTGGCATCCTCTGCCTCGATGCCATCTGCCTTTTCACTGCAATCCATTTTTGCATCATCTCCTACTTGTTCTTGTTTGGCATCCTCTGCCTCGATGCCAGTATCAGTTACTTTTTCTTTGCCATCTCTTACTTTCTCATTTGAAAAGGAACCAGAGGCAACAACCTTGATTCCTTCTCCTTCGTTGTCTTTGCCATCTCCTTTGTTATCCACCGTCGTCTCTTCTTCGTCATTCTGCAAAATTTCAAAGTAATGACTGTTACATGAACTCAGCTTCAACCTCTTACACCTTAAGGGCATACTCTGCCGTATAGGATATTAAGGGATGCCAATGATGAATAGAATTGAATGCCATTATTAGTCTGCCGTAACAATTACATGTCTCACATAAATGAATGATACAACGTAGGTAAGCAGAGTATGCCATGCCCCTCTATTGTTTTACCACATCTGATAGAGCATGATATCGCATATCATGCCAGTGCTTTTATTTCAACAATTGCTGAGTTGGACATACCATGCGATTGTCAGGTTTTAGTTTGTTGTTAGAGAAGCGAGTATCTTGCTCGAAACAAGTCATCCTCTCCATCAGCTTTCCAATGACCTGTGCCAACTTGTTTAAGGTTTCACCCAAAACAGTATGCTGTTCCATGCTGGTTCGTTGCTGTTCCAAATTTACTCGTTGCTGCTCAAGTCTGGCATTTTCAATTCTAGCTACAACTGCGTCAAACTTGGTCTACTGTTTATCCAGGACAAATTCAATGATGTCGACGAAATCTGTTGAACCAGTAGATGGGATTTTAGCTACAGAGAACTTCGGTTTCATGACATACCGTCCGTCATCTTCTTCTTCCGCTTCCTCTTCCTATTTTCCCCATCTCGCTCTTCAATTCCCTTCCGCTTCCTCTTCCTATTTTCCCCATCTCGCTCTTCAATTCCCTTCCTCTTTTTCCCTTTTCCTCTCTTTCCTTCATTATCTACTTTCCTTTTTTTCCAGTGCAATTTTCTGGGACTGGCGGCGTTTTTGAGACCCTCCATTTGATGTCTAACAACGGCTGGCCAGAGAGAATGTATTTGATGAGATTATCAAGCTTGACATCTATTACGTCGTTACCTTTCCAACGTGGATAGATTTCTGCCCGGGATCTCTCACACATAGTAGTTACAATCACCTACAAAACAACATATGGTTACATAAATGTCAGCCAGAAGTCAGTTAGAAGTCAGCCAGAAGTCAGCGTAACTCTGCTAGAAGTCTAGCGATGGGAATATGTAAACTTGTGGCAGAGTCTTTTTGCAGACGCTGCCACTGTGGCTTACTCTGCCAAAACTCTACATTTTTACTTCAACAAACTATGCCAAAGATATACATACCTCTTCACTCGAGAAGATCTTCTCTATATCGGGTCTGCCAACTTTTCCCTTGTATCTTAGAAGATGTGTACCTTCAAAAGCTATAGGTGTTCCCAAATTTTCTCCCACTTTCGGCACATAAGCATACGCCCAGACCTGTAGAACTTGCATGAACCCCTTCAAAACATAAGAGTCTTGCCATATCTTCTCTTTAGTTACTAACTTAACCTGCTCAACAAGATCTTTGTAAGCAACCCTCCCCCAGGGATACCCTTCGAAAGTTGCCAAATCTATCACCAACCTAGCTAGGTTAAGGTAAATTTCGGTACGCCGATCAACACCCAACAGACCGTTAGACAGAATAGCTAGGTAACTAAGCCTAATTTTATCTTCCCTGGACCAAGATTTGCTTATATCTCCACCATGCTTCATACACAATTTCACTATGTCCTCAACACAAGGGCTAGGACGGCGTATTTTGAGAAGACCCCGAAAGCGATTCTAGGTTTGGTGATTAGCTTCAGAAGATACCAACCCATCCAACTACGTAATTTCATTACAGTTAAGACCTGTGATCTCTTCAAACTCGAATGGGCTTTCACACTCCAATTGTTTGCAAATAAGATGGTGATGCACTAATTTCGCACTCCATCCGAAACCCAACTTCTCAAACTTACAAATAACTCCTAGCGGTGACTTGCGGACATAATCCCAGACTTCCTCACCCACTACACCTTCCACAAGTGAAAGATGATTGAACTTCGAACTATAGTTTATTCTGGTATTTGGATCTGGCTCGTTTTCTTTGGAAAAAATAATGGCAGGAAAATCCATCTCGTAATCATTCATATACATGATATATTCGAAGGAGAAATATCGGAAAAATGAAGAGATCGGAGAATTATCGGAGAAATGAATAAAATGAAGAAAGAGATCGACAAAATTGAAGATACGCTCCTCTGCTCTAGGGTTGCCGAGGGGAAGTAGAAGAAGAGTCAATGTTGTGTTTTCCAAGCTTTCTGGGCTTCATGGGCCTGAAACAACTACTTTGAGGCCCGAATATATATTGTGGAAATATTTTTAAACTAATATTACCTAATTAAGACGGCGCCCCCTTTTGTCGTACAGTTAAGTCAGCGCCGCCTTTTTCTTTTAGTTGAAACTCTTCAAAAATGTTGCGCTACATCGGCATACAGTCTGCGAAACCCTAAACCACTCAAAACTCTTCAAAAACTTCGATTAACATTTGTTTAGCCGTCATAACTCCAAAGTGATCTTCAATCTAAGTGTTTAAAAGCTTATTTACATTGAAAATACAGAATGGAAGAAAAATCGTTAACCATTGTAAATACCAAGGAAATGTTTCACATAGTGTCGTGTTGAACAAAGATACACGAAGAAACATATGATAACATTTTTTTTGTCTTAGTTGTTCTTTTTAACATAAGTTTTACTTTGAAACCAGTAAGAAATAATGTATAAAGGTAGTGGAAGTATATACAAACATACAACAACAAAAAATCACTACAAATCCTATATCAATCTGCATTCGGTCTGCCGTTGGTGACATTCATTCAGTCTGCATACCCTAACCACTCGGTTTTCACTGTGGAGGTTTTCTTTTTAACATAAGTTGTACTTTGACAACAGTTAGAAATTAATGAAATAATGTATAAAGGAAGTGGAAGTATATACAAATATACATCAACAAAAACTCTCTACAAACGAATTCTCCGATTGTGATCTGCATTCGGTCTGCCGTTGGTGATATTCAGTCAGTCTGCGATACCCTACCCACCCGGTTTTCATACCCTACCCACTCGGTTTTCACCGAGTTTCTCGAGTTTTCTGGTTTGGGCTTATACCGGTTAATGCACTACTGGTGATTGTCTTCTGCCGTTGGTGACCTTAAGGGGTAGCGCTAGTATTTTCAAAATTATTTTAGAACATAACTAAAATTAGGGATTATTTCACAACCACGAGCACTTCAACAAGAATCAGTCACCATTCTTTTCAAGGCACCTGCGATTTTGAGGAGTGGACACAAGAAGGGTTCAAACACTTTAAGGAGTTAGAGGATATATGGACTACTTGACCTACCCCGCGCCAACCATGCATTTTCTTGCCACAGTGAAGTTCATTGAGGATGAAACGAATGGACATGGATATGTCTACTTCATGGTTGGGCCAATCCAATACTCACTCACTTTCGGCCCGTTTCCCTAACAACACGCTTGCATAGCGCTTCATGGATGAGGACGAGACGCCTTTGTGTTGTTTCTTCCACCCCTTCAAGATTACAACTCTGATCACTTCTAATAAAACTGTTTATGAGTTTATGTTTGTTTGTTTTTTTTTATGGGGAGTTTATGTTTTATTTATGAAGAAACATAAGTGCAAAGCTAATTGGAAGGAGTCAATGTTCAGCTCTTTTTTGTAATGAATTATCCTAAAGTCTGATACCAGTCTGGCTTTGGTCTACCGTTAGGTGGTTTGGTCTGCGAAACCCTAACTGTAAAAAAGCACAGCAGTGTATACCAAATTTTTGCATAATACAAGTAGAATATAAATAGTGTTTGCGTATACTCTGCTTCCAACGGCAGAGACTGATAACGCTTTCTTTTTCTTCTGTGAGTAAAAGCAGAGACTGCGCATACTCTTTTCTCTCTCTACTTGTACTCTGCGTAGTCTACATTTATTTGCGTTGCAAATATCACCATGCAGACAGTGTGCCACCGGTCCGCGTTAACTCTGCTGGTCTTAAGGGGTAGCGCTGGTATTTCCAAAAAAGTGTACTAGTTCTACAATTTTCCCTACGAGGGTACCACGCTTGAAATTAAAGTTAGAAAATGCACCATTTTGAACTATTTCTTCAGAAAAGAATTGGCCAGCTCGCTACAAGATAAACTTCTGATAGATCTCTTAAAAAATCTACAGCTCGCCCACCAATAGTTCCCCACTCTGCCTTGACATGACAGACGAATTTGGCTTCGAATGTGGCATCATTAATAGGAACAAAGAAAAAGTAGCTTCCCCAGTCGCTGTCTTTGCTTCAGAAGCCTTCGATTATCTTTCTCTTCTTCTTAGTAGAGATATAATAGGTTTAGGAGTTTTGAATCTTCCAAAATTCAAGGAACTGCCAAAGATGCGAAATGCGAACAGTCACGTCGTATTGGTAGCTTCGAACCAAGATTCCAACTAAATGACGCATCCCCCGAGGAGGAATTTGGCTCGGCGCTAATCCATGCTTGCACAAAAAATGGATGATCAATCCAGGAATTTGAAACCATAGTAGACTTTGGTAAAAAAAAAGTCTCATAGAGAGTAAAATGCCCTCGCGGCGGAGCCTCGGCTCATATGTTGAAGCAGGAACAATCAAGTCAACGTCTTCTGAAATGTTGACTCGATGCCTAAATGCTTCTAAGGATTCTGCAGTGCACAAAGATGAACCAGGTTGGTCGGTTCGTTTCTTAGGAGCCTTCTTCATTATAGGTTTTCGCCTCGTCGATGTGCTAGCTTGTTGGCTCGCAAACAGCCTCTCCAACCGCATCTTTTTAGCCTCGTCAAGACTATACTCTTCTTGGTTCGGCTTTGATTTCTTCAAGGGCCCTCTGGATCAAGCTTGCCTCGGCGTCAAAAGCATCGTCGACCAAAGATGGGACTTCAATCTGGATCCGACCCAGCAGAGAATCTGGCTCGACTGGCTCGGTAACCTCTGGAGACAACACCATCTTATGACCCAGCAGCGAAGCAGAGTTCGCTGAACCAACTGAATCTTCCAGCTCGGCGGTGAACGACATTAGGTATTTTTGACTCGGTGGTACGTCAAGCACCTAGCCAAAAATCAAAGAAACTTCAAGAGATATGGGAAGCACCGCAATCGCAAAGAAGTAGCCGGATCAGTAAATGCAAAGAAGTCATCGGAGGAGTTCGAAGATGGGTCGGATAAGTTAAGGAGCCACCGAACCACACTTGAAGGTGGATTTGAAAACTCAATGACTCGGCGGCGGAAGGAAAGAAAACGAAAATAACCTAGCCAAAACTTAAACATTAAAAGAGAGAAAAGAAGAGAGAGAAGAGAGCTACCTGTTTTTCGAAAATATATAGGCAATTAAAGCATGTCGCGTGGCATCACGCAACTTCGGGAACCGACTGAAACGATTATTATTCCAATGAAGTTATGATTCGAGATTAAGTATTTGGTTACCGAGCAAACATTTTGCTGCCGAGCCAAAAATAGATCCAAACACAGTCAAACAACTCGGCAAAACAATCGCCACGATGGCTCGGTAGCATGCCAAACAAAGGATGGCTCGGCAGCCAGAAAACCCAAATGGCTCGGCAACGTCGGGTGCCGAGGCAATTCCGTAATAATGTCGAACCAAAGATGGCTAGGTATCCAGACGAACCGAATGACTCGGTAAAATTGTCACTGAAGAAACTTCACAATATAACGAGCCAAAATAGCTCGGCCATACCCTCACTAAAATGCCTCGACAAAAAAAACATGCCTGTCACCTGACAACAACGCGAGCCAAAATGGCTCGGTAATATAAACACCAAAATGGCTTGGCGACAGCGCAAGATGGAACAGCTCGGCAGCATGCCAAACAGAAGATGGCTCGGCAGCAGATGGTTCGGCAACACAATGTGCCAGTATGGCCCGGTAGCAAATGCCTCGGCCACAAACGCCTCGGCAATAATATCTCACCTCGGCAACATGGCGAGCCAAAGCGGTTCGGCAAAAAAAATTTCACCATAGTGATTCGGCAGCATAAAACGAGTCTCGAGTGTCAATCTCAGAGATGACCAACTTTCACCTCGTCATTATCACTACTGACTCTGACGAGCTAGGGGGTTAACTGTTGGGGTCAATTTTCACCCCACCGAGATTGACTACTAAAAATGGCTAAGTAAAGATTTTGGGGCTAACCAAATGCGGTGAGCCTAGCCAAACCTAGCGGGAGTTTTGATGGACTGAACCAAAACACCGGTGACAAGCCAGACAGGCGACGAGCCAGACAGGCGACGAGCCAAAATGCTGGCGATGAGCCAGACAGGCGACGAGCCGGTGCGAGGCGACGAGCCAAATAGGCGATGAGCCAGACAAGCGACGAGCCAAAACACCGGCGACGAACCAGACAGGTGACGAGTCAAACAGGCGACGAGCCAGCAGGAGTCGACGAGTGTTGAGGGTGGTTTTTGCCCCACTGAGATCAGTAGAAATTTAACTTAGTATAGAAAATGGACGAGCATGACAAGCTCAACTCATCACGAACCGAGCCCAAAAAGCCTTGATGGACCAAACCCATAAAGGATTTGGAAAACCGAGCTCGGATCGGTTCGGCAACATACTAAAGAGATTAGTTCGTTGATCACAAACAAGATCTTTGAGTCAGCTTTCCAATGAGGTTGGAATCATATCATTTGGAGCTAAGGTAGGCAAGATTCACCCGATTTACTGAAGACATATCAATATGTGCTCGTCGTACCCGAGCCATAGAGATGGGATCCGTATGACCCGAGACAAAAAGACACCGAGCCGAAAATTGGTGAAAAATAAGATATTTGAGTTAGCTTTCATCCAAAAGAAATTTAAAGTCATTTGGATCAACGGTTAGAAAGTTACACCAATTATCGTGGAGATGCATCAATCTAGGCTCGTCGTAGCCGAGCCGATCGCCGGTAGGAACCGAGCAGAAAACATACCGAGCTGACAATTGGTGACAAACAAGATATTTGAGTTAGATTTCATCCAAAAGAAGTTTGAAGTCATTTGGATCAACGGCTAGAAAGTTACACCAATTATCAAAGGAGATACATCAATCTGGGCTTGTCGTAACCGAGCCAAAAAGATGGGCTCGGTAGGACCCGAGATGAAGACATACTGAGCTGAAATTTCGACACGAGATAGATGATTGAGTCAGATTTCATCCAAAAGAAGTTTGAAGTAATTTGGATCAACGGTTAGACAATTACACTAATTATCGTGGAGACGTATCAATCTGTTCTACAGATGAAGCATGCGGAGAATAGAAATCGACCCGATCCGTGAAGCCAAGCAAGTGCTTAGGTACCCGACCCATGACAAAGGAAAGGGCTCGGGTACCCTGACCCGTGACAGAGCAAATGGCTCGGGTACATGTTGGGGTCATTTTCACCCACCTGAAGTTAACATATGAGAAAATGTCTAAGTATCAAAAGAGTGTTACCCGATCCATGAAACATAGTGGATCCGAGCCAAAACCTAGAAACAGCTCGGGGTCATCAAGAAGAAATGGCTCACATGGCTCGGGGTCGTTGAAAGGAAATGGCTCTGGGTCATCGAGAGGAAATGGCTCGGGGTCGTCGAGAGGAAATGGTTCGGGGGGATCCCTTGCGACTAGGAGAGACGGCTCGGTATCACTGCCACTGCCACCCGAGCCATGAAACGATGCCACCCGAGCCGTGAAGCAACGCCACCCAAGCCATGAAAGGATGCCACCCGAGCTGTGAAGCAACACCACCCGAACCACGAAACAATGCCACCCGAGTCGTGATGCCTGATGCCACCCGAGCTGAAGGTGATGGTTTCGACGAAACCAAGCCATGCCCAAGACAACAAGGAATTCACAGCAAGCCCACAAGCAGAAGTGGACCGAACCTGGACAAGAAGCCCAGCAGGCCGAACCGACTTAAGAAAGAAAAACACCTGAAGAAACAGGAAATCTTCCTTATATCTTAGGAATAGGTTTGGCCGACCCTGGCTTGTATATACACTCATGTACACCCTCAGAAAAGGGGATCCGCAATTTTTACCTAGCAAAAACTCTGTACTTTTGCTTTCATACGAAAAGCTTTCAAAACAGCTTAATAAAATAACCATCTTTGGATCTTCGCGTTCATGGTTTTTACTCATAAGTTTCAAATCCCTCTAAAAGTTTTGACAAATTCAATTGGTGTGGATTTACACTTCCACAACGAGCCAAGCAAGCGATGAGCCAGACAGGCGACGAGCCAAAACACCGGTGATGAGTGAAAATGCCGGCGACAAGCCAGACAGGCGATGAGCTGGTAGGAGGCGACGAGCCGGACAGGCGACGAGCCAGACCTTTGATGACCCAATGAAACAATGAGCCCAATATCTTGTTGGGCCGAGGCAATGAGCCACACGATTTTGGTGGGCCGAGGTAACAAGTCAAAGCAAGAAGCCCACACCCAAACCGACTTAGAAAAACCCGAGAAGAAAGGAAATCCCGAAGAATAAGGAAGTTTTCCTTTATCGTTTAGGAATAGACCTAGGCAACTTATTCTTGGATAAATAGACATGTACCCCTTTGAAAAAGGGATCCGCAATTTTTTTACCTAGCTAGACACTTGTCATCTACTTAACACTTTTCTCATATCAAAAGCTTGATAGAACAGCTTAATAAGAAAACACCATCTTTGGATCTCAGTTCTTGTGTTTCTTACCATAGAAGTTTTCGATTCCCTTATTTTTCCTAACCAAGTTTAGTTGTGCGAGTTTTGACTCCCACAAGAATGGTGTCTTGTTCTTTATGGAGAGTTCATTGTTTGTGTGCTTGTTGATCCTAAAAAAGCAATTGAGTATGAGAATGGTTCACAATTGAAATCACAAAGTGTCTAACCATTATCTATTGATCAAATTCGAAATTCAAAGTGAATTAATGGAGATACATAAGCTTGAGCAACCAAGAACACACATAAACCAATTAATGATGACATTATAAAGCCAATTCAAGGTTCTTCCCTTTTTGATCAAATTAGCATGTTCATTCAAATCCAAAGCAAGCCAATTTGAGAGATTCTCAACAATGTAGTGCAATGTAATGACTAAGTATGCTTAATGGTAGTATTTGAATGACAAAGCTCTAATCATTTTCCACTTTCCCTAAATTTTCAAATTTCACACTTATTTTCTCCACTTTTCACACTAAGAACCCTAAGAGGCAAAATTTCCGAAATTCAACCATCAATTCATCAAGAACTCTCAAGTAATCAACATCCCATAACATGTAAACCTTATCCAAAGCAAAAGAAAGCAATCTTAGAACAAAATTTAAGCTTTTCCATGAGCTTTAATGGAGGAGATGGGTTGAGAGAGAGAAAGCATACCTTGTGCTTGGCAAGAGATGAGGTTGATAAGAACTAAATAGAGTGATGAATTTGAAATCCTCTTTAAAAATTAGTGAAAGTGTACGAGAGTGAGAAATGAGAGAGTTTTAGAGGAAAAAGAGAGCTTTTTGGTCCAAAAGAGTTTGAGAAATGAAAGGGGAGGAAGATTGATTCGTTTTTGAGAGTTTTAGAGTGTCTAAACTGGTTTAAAATAAATTTTGAAATCAAAGTAAACCGACCTAAACCAAAGTAAACCGAGTTAACACCTCAAAAAGTCAAAGGAAACTTACCTTTGCCAATGTAGTCTGCATCGATGTGCCCCATTGACCAGTTGTAGGGTTGTCGGTCGATGGCGTGTGCACCAAGGAGTGAGAAACTGTCTGATACAGTTCCCATCGACATGTGCCATCGACCTGTTCTGGGTGGTCTGGTCGATGCAGCCTACATTATACTCCAATGTCTCTTGTTTGTCCTCCAATGCGTCCATAAACATCTATCTTGATTCATATGACCAAAAACACACAAAAGCAAGCATAATAGTAGATAAAACTAAAGAGAAATATGTACAAAGGATACCATGGGATTGCCTCCCAAGTGTATTTGTTTAACGTCTCTAAGCTTGACGGTTTGAGGAGATTCTAGGTGGAGGAAGTGTGGCAACCATCCATAGTGCTTGGTCCCCAATCCGTCAACTCAATCTTGAAGGTCTCCTTCATGGATTTCTTAGCCAAATCAACTTGTTCTTTTTTCATACCGGGAGGAAGAATAATCTTGGCCTTAGAGAATGGCTTGAAACCGCCCTTACACTTGGTTTTACACTCAAGTTCTCCTTCAACCATCTTAATGGGATGTAGGGTGAGGGTGTGTTTTTTTTTCACACTTGGTGCTTCGTTTAGATTAATTGGTGCCATAGCCTTGGACACTATTTCTTCATGGTCTTCAAAGAGAAAATTTAAACCATCTCCATCAAAAGTCTCTTGGAGATTCTCTTCATTCCCTTTAGCAAGGGTTTCTTGTTCAACAATAGGAGGCACATCTTTGGTCTCTAAACTCATTAGTTGACTAACTTCTTCCTCTTCGTAGGAGATTGTGCTACAAAGTTTTCTTGGGGCGGGGGAAATTGGGTAAGAGATATAGGTGCTAACATTGTTGAGGATAGCTTTCTTGTTGAGATAATTCATTGACACCCCCCCCCCCACGGTAGCTAAGAAAGATGTACCAAGAACGAGGGGGAGTTTGCTAGGGGAATCTATTTCCACAACCATGAAATCGGTTGGAATGATGCAATTCCCTATCTTAACCGGATAGCTCTCAAGGATCCCAAGCGGAAACTTAGAAGACGCATCCACAAATGTGATATAGCTAGTGTTACCCTTCAACTTCTTGATGCCTAAAGTCTTGAACATCTCATAAGAGATAACGTTCACACTTGAAGCAGAGTCACATAATGCATCATCAAGCTTCAAATCTCCAAGAGAGCATGGAAGAGAGAAGGTACCAGGATTTTCTTGCTTAGAGAGGGCCTTAAGCTCTTGTGTCTCTCCACCTTTCTCTTCATAGTTCTTCATAACATCCATGACTTTACAATGGTTAGCCAAGACTTCATTGATTAGTTGCCTATGGATGGGGATTTGAGCAATGGCATTTCCTTTGGACAATTGGAAATACTATCATGAGAATGGATTAACAATCAAATGATGGTGCAAAAGATTGGATGAAACACTATCCTAGAACATGGAACTCAATACTATGACTAATCAATTTTCTAGCTATTATGTTTAACGGTCTGTTGGGTGTTAATCGGCGTACCGAAATTCCACTTAACCTAGGTAGGTTGGTGATAGATTTGGCAACTTTCGAAGGGTATCCCTGGGGTAGGGTTGCTTACAAAGATCTTCTTGAGGAGGTTAAGTTAGTAACTAAAGAGAAGATATGGCAAGAGTCTTATGTTTTGAAGGGGTTCATGCAAGTTCTACCGGTCTGGGCGTATGTGTATGTGCCCAAAGTGGGAGAAAATTTGGGAACACCTATAGCGTTTGAAGGTATACATCTGCTAAGATACAAGGGAAAAATTGGCAGACCCGATATGGAGAAGATCTTCTTGAGTGAAAAGGTATGTATATCTTTGGCATAAATTGTTGAAGTGAAAATGTAGACATTTGGCAGAGTAAGCCACAGTGGCAGAGTCTGGAAAAAGACTCTGCCACAAGTTTATATTTTCCCATCGCTAGACTTCTAGCAGGGTTACGCAGACTTATGGCTGACATTTATGTAACCATATAACTGTGTTTTGCAGGTGACTGTAACTACTAGTGTTGGAGTGTAAATCCACGCCAATTGAATTTGTCACGTTTTTTTGAGAGATCCGAAACTTCTGAGTAAAAACCACCAAGAATACAAACAGAGATCCAAAGTTGGTATTTTATTAAGCTGCTTAGAAAGCTTTTTGAATGAGAGCAAAAGTACAAAAATTTGCTAGGTAAATTGTGGATCCCCTTTTCTGAGGGTTTACATGAGAATATATACAAGTTTAAGTCGGCTAGGTTAATGTCTAAAGAGATAGGGAAGATTTCCTAATTCTTCTGGATTTCCTTTTAGCAAAGCCTGCCGCCGGTGAGGACTTTGATCCATGGGCTTTAATCTTGTCATATCTTTTTTGTGGGCTTGAATCCGTGGGCCCATTGTTTCGGCCCAATCTCCTGTGACACCATGGTTCAAGGTTCGGGTGACACCATGGTTCACGGCTCGGGTGACACCATGGTTCACGGTTCGGGTGACGCCATGGTTCACGGCTTGGGTGACGCCATGGTTCACGGCTTGGGTGACGGCATGGTTCGCGGCTCGGGTGACACCATGGTTCACGGCTCGGGTGACGGCATGGTTCACGGTTCGGGTGATGCCATGGTTCACGGCTCGGGTGATGCCATGGTTCATGGCTCGGGTGACACCATGGTTCACGGCTCGGTTGACACCATGGTTCACGGTTCGGGTGATGCTGTGGTTCACGGTTTGGGTGACACCGTGGTTCACGGCTCGGGTGACACCATGGTTCACGATTCGGGTGACGCCATGGTTCAAGGCTCGGGTGATGCCATGGTTCATGGCTCGGGTGACACCATGGTTCATGGCTCGGGTGACGCCATGGTTCACGGTTCGGGTGACGTTGTGGTTCACGGTTCGGGTGACATCGTGGTTCACGGCTTGGGTGATGCCGTGGTTCATGGTTCGGGAGACACCATGGTTCACGGCTCGGGTGATGCCGTGGTTCACGGTTCGGGTGGGACAACTTTGATCCTCTTGTCTCGACCTTGATCCGTTTGGCTTGACCCCGATCCATCTCCTGATCATGACCCCGATCCGTTTGTTCCACTATGGGTCGTGGTACTCGATCCAACTTCCCCATCACGGTTAGAAATCCCGATCCAACCCTTCCTTCACAGTTAGGGATCCCGATCCAACTCCTTCATAGTTAGGGATCCCGATCTAACTCCTTCACGGTTAGGGATCTCGATCCAACTTTCACAGTTAGGGATCCCGATTCAACTCCTTCATGGTTAGGGATCTCGATCCAACTTTCACAGTTAGGGATCCCGATCCAAATCCTTAACGGTTAGAAGTCTCGATCCAACTTTCACAGTTAGGGATCCCGATCCAACTCCTTCACGGTTAGGGATCTCGATCCAACTTTCACAGTTAGGGATCCCGATCTAACTCTTCTTCACGGTTAGGGATCCCGATCCAACTCTTCCTTCACAGTTAGGGGACCCGATCCACCCGGTTCATTGTTGGGGTCAAAACCCACCCAACTGTGATCAATGGGAAAATGGCTAAGTATTAAAATACGAAGAATCGGAAAAGGCCGAAATTGTGCCTAAGTCATTTCTGTACGAATCTACTTAAGCACAAGAGAGGCCATTCTGGCAAAAGCAGCTCCATTTCCGGCCAAGGAAGCTTCGCTTCGGCAGGGAGACTTCGGCAAAGCAGGGAGAGATTTCGGCATAGCCTTGTCTCCACTTCGGCAAAGCTTTGGCTCACTTTGGCAAAGCTTTGGCTCACTTAGGCAAGCTTTGGCTCACATCGGAAAGGCTTCGCTCCACTTCGGCAACGAAGGGAAAGACTTAGGCAAGCCTTGATCCACTCAGGCAAGCTTTGTCTCCACTTAGGCAAGCCTTGTCTCCACTTAGGCAAGCCTTGTCTCCGCTTAGGCAAGCCTTGAAGGAAGCTTCGCTTCGGCATGGAGACTTCGGCAAGCTTGGTCATCACTTCGGCATGGGGTCTTCGGCAAGCTTGGTCGTCACTTCGGCAAGGCCTAGTCTTCACTTAGGCAAGCCTTGTCTCCATTTAGGCAAGCATTGTCTCCACTTAGGCAAGCCTTGTCTTCTCTTAGGCAAGCTTTGGCCCACATCGGCAAAGCTTTGCTCCACATCGGCGAAGAAGGGAGAGACTTCGGCAAGCCTTCACTTCGGCACAGCTCCACCTCGGCAAAGGAGCTTCACTTCGGCAAAGAAGCTTCACTTCGGCAAGCCTTCAATTCGGCAAAGAAGCTTCACTTCGGCAAGCCTTCACTTCGGCACATCTCCGTTTCGGCACAGCTTCACTTCGACAAAGGAGCTTCACTTCGGCAAGTCTTCACTTCGGCACAGCTCCGTTTCGGCACAGCTCCACTTTGGCAAAGGAGCTTCACTTCGGCAAGCCTTCACTTCGGCATAGCTCCATTTCAGCACAACTCCACTTCGGCAAAGGAGCTTCACTTCGGCAAAGAAGCTTCACTTTGGCAAGCCTTCACTTCGGCAAAGGAGCTTCACTTCGGCAAGCCTTCACTTCGGCCAACAAGCGCTTCGGCCAACGTGGACTTCGGCCACTTCGGCCAATGAGCGCTTCTGCCAACGTGGACTTCGGCCAACGAGCACTTCTGTCGATGTGGACTTCGGCCACTTCGGCCAACAAGCACTTCGGCCAACAAGCACTTCGGCCACTTCGGCCAACGTGGATTTCGGCCACTTCGGCCAACAAGCACTTCGGCCACTTTGGCCAATGTGCACTTCGGCCAACAAACACTTCGGAAAACGTGGATTTCAGTCACTTCGGCCAATGTGAACTTCGGCCGCTTCGACCAACAAGCACTTCGGCCGACAAAGCACTTCGGCCGACAAAGCACTTCGGCCAACAAGCACTTCGGCCAACAAGCACTTCGGCCAACAAGCACTTCGGCCGACAGGCTTTGCTTCGGCCAAAGCCCGCATCAGCAAGGAAGCCCACATCGGCACATACACACGAGATCCACTTCGGCCGACGAGGACTTCGGCCAGCGAAGACTGCTTCGGCCAACGAAGACTTCGGCCAACGAAGACTTCGGCCAGCAAAGACTTAGGCCAACAAGGCACTTCGGCCAAACGCCACTTCAGCCACGGATCCAGCTCAGCCGAAGGCAAGTCATGGCCAAAGCCAATCATGGCCGAAGTCATTTTCATACGAAACTGTTTGGCCGAAGTCAAAACTGCCGAAGACAATCCTGGCCGAAATCATTCTCATACGAAACTGCCTGGCCGAAGTCAAAACCATACTAAACTGTCTGGCCGAAGTCAAATCCATACGAAACTGCCTGGCCGAAGTCAAAACCATACGAAACTGTCTGGCCGAAGTCAAATCCATACGAAGTTATCCGGCTGAAGTCATTTCTATACGAAGACAGAAGACGACACGGCCGAAGTCATTTCTATACGAAGACAAAAGACGACACGGCCGAAGTCATTTTTATACAAGGACGACAAGCCCATCTTCGGCCTGCAATGGGTCAAAGGCCCACAAAGTCAAGCCGACTTGCTAAAACGGAAATCCCGAAGGATTAGGAAGTTGTCCTAATCCCTTTGGGATTGACCTGGCCAACTCGAACGACTATATATATCTATGTACATCCCTTGAAAAAGGGATCCGAAAATTTACTTAGCAGAAAACCCTAGACTTTTTTTGCTCTCAAACTCTTGTACGAAAGCTTTTCGACACGGCTTAAAAAACACCATCTTTGGATCTCTCCGTTCGTGGTTCCTCCGCAGAAATTTCATCCCCCTTAACAAACCTCCGACAAATTCTAATTGTGTTGATTTCGACTCCCACATTCATCCCTGTCAACCTTGGATTCGTTAACGGCTCTTAGGCATAGATTTGGCATTTCAGAGGAAGTCGAGCTTGTGCTTCCCTTGCCATCAACCGAGCCAGTAATCCTCCCCCTAACCACTTCACTCTTTATGAAAGTTTTTTCTACCACTGCCTGTTATGGTTCCCGATCCCTGAAGTTATTTCACGGTTTCTCTAGAAGTTCAATCTGGCCATTGCCCAAATAAACGCTCGGGGAATCAGGCATCTGGTTGGCATTCTGACCAGGAGTTATGAATGTGATGTGGAAGTTGGCGTCGAACACTTGATGCATCTGCTCGAATTCAGGCGTCGTAACAAGAGAGAGCTGAAGTACTATGTGTCAGGTAAAGCCAGGAGAAATATTATAAGAGGTTTCCCGACCAAAGACGACAACTGGGAAAATTATTTCTTTTTTGTCCCTATCACCGAAGCGTCGGTGGGTCCGAACGGTCTTCAACTTGTCAAGTCTGGCTGGGGAGAAATTGGTAGCCGATCCGTTGCTCGACTTGGGCCACGGCTCGGGTTTCTATTATTTAGCAATTTTCCTTTTTAGGTTTTTCTGATTTTGCATAAATATTTTTGTTTTGCAGTGCGTCATCTCCGCCTTTCATTACCTCCCGATCTGTCTGAGATTCACAAAACGCTTTCGGCTCGGAAGTGCAATTGGCTAAGAGACTTCAACCTTCGACGAGTGGAGAGAGCCCGAGCCCTTTCCGAAGGACAATCAGTTGAGCAGTCATCTCCTCACATTCTTCACAAGATACCATGGGAAGACCTACTTTCAGAGATCGGATTGCTGCAAAAGCCAAGGCAGAGCAGAAGTTAAGGAGATAGCAAAGCAAGCAAAGGCGTTGGGTAAGTCTCATCCCCCGGACCCCCAGCCGGCCACTACTCTCGTCCCCAAACCAACCTCCACTGATAATCACCCCGAACCAACTCTTTCCTCGGTTCCTCAAGGAGTCGTCTTAGGACTTCGTCCAGCCGATTCTCAAATATTGCCGCATAAAGATAAGGGCAAAGGGAAGGCCAAGGAGAAGAAAGCTCGAGCCATCCCAGAAGCAATCCCTCTCTCCGCCATTCCCCTAAATGCTGAGGGGGCTTACAATGATGCCTCAGCGTCTACGGCTATTTTCTCGAGGATCACGTGTCCAGGTGAATGTTTTCCTCCAATCGAGACTTTGCTGAGGGAGAAGGCTTACAACGAGGTGTCTCTGCGGGGTGTCAAGGTATATTCGATGTTATTTATTTTGCCCTTGCGACCCAAACCGCTTAAGCATTTTTTTTACTAACAGTCGTGGTTTTCTTGTAGTTCATATCCCATCTCAACAGGATGGTGATGGGCTATGAGTCCGATGCCCGCAAGGATCGCGAAAGGGTTGAAGATGCTAGGCGAAAAGCCATTGAGCTGGATGGGAAGCTCAAAGAAGTCAAGGCAAACCACGCTGCTGAAGGAGAGAGAGCCGCCAAGAGGATCAAGGATCTTGAAGTAGATGCCGAAGGGCACAGGAAGCATATTAAGGAAGCCGACGAGCGGATCATGCGGCTGGAATCTAGCAAAGTGAGACGGGACGCTCACATAGCAAGCTTGACGAGGCAGCTGGAGGCAGTGAACGAGTTGCACGAAAGCAAGCTGGAGCAAGCCATTGTGGAGGCCAAACGTGAGATGCTCTTGTCGTTTGAAGGAAGGATCTCCCGAGCCATGAAGCTTCTTGACCGTATTGATGGTGAGCCGAAAGAAAACATGCTCGACCTCGCATAGATCAAAGGCAATCTTCAATTTATCGGGCTGCTTCAGAGTGACGAGCCACCTTCTCTCGATGCCGAGGCAAAGAGCTTAGCTGAACAGAGAGATAGTGTACAAAAAGCTCATGAAACTTTTGCTCAGCTTGTGGACGAGATGAAAGGAACGCTGAAGTTATCTCCTGTCCATTCCGATATACTGAAGGAGCTCAATGACGGTGAGCCCATGGAGACTGCTGCTGCAAGCATTGGGATTCAGGATTTTTCCAGCTCTAATAGGGGAACACCTGGTTTAGCTGAGCTTAGTTCAATGGAGATTGCCGAGGAGATGATCCCCGAACAATCTTCGGAGAAAGCTCTCGAGGCCGCCCTTGAGGAAAAGGTTACAGAGTTTGCTGAGGCGCTGCTCGAGGGGGACAAAGCGCTGGGAGGTGATACAGCTGAGCAAACGGTGGAGTCAGAGCAGAGGGTGGTCACGTCCCCTGGGATAATAGAGGATTATTATCCTCTTTTCTTTGTCTAGTTTAAAACTCTCCTCTTTTTTTGTTTAATGCCTGGACGGCTTTATCCAATTTGTCTAAGAACTTATTGTTATTGTTAAGTTGTTGATTGGCTGATTTGCGGTTGATGAATATATGTCTTTTGTTCGACAAACTTCTAAATGTAGTGCTTTCATACGATAGATTCGCAAACGCTTTGTTTGCGTTGTCTTTGTTTGAGAAGTAGTTGTTCCGACGAACAGATACAAGGGGTTGCTTTGCGTAGTTAAGAGATGATCAGTCTCGGGATGGTCATTTCAGTTTACAGACAGGTTACCATAAACTTATCTGCTCTGACAAAGAACATCTGTTTCCATAGTTTAGTTTGAACATTTCGGTTTACGGATGCGTCACCAAGAATGTTTCCGCTCCGATAATGAGCATATGCTTTGTATAGTTTATGACGAACATTTCGGTTTACGGATGCATTACCATAAATGTATCCACTCCGACAACGAACGAATATTTATATAGCACGCTTTTTAATCCTGAGACGGATGTGAGAGTTTAGATCCGAGACGGATGCGAGAGTTCACTATTGTGGCCAGCAATAGTGAAGATGTGGTGAGATGCCCGTTGTAGTCTGATTTGCTCAAATATGTCTGTTTTGTTAAGACTTTGTGATCCTTTGAAGGATGCTTAGGTAAAATTGTGTTTAAAAGCAAAGCTTTGATAGATCGTGGAATCTGTTACAAAGATGGGAGTATATGAGTATGCGTATACATACCCACTCCCCCCTTTTGAAAGGAGGGGCAACTAGCTGCCTACGTACCCTTTGCAGGGATCAAGTTGTCCCGTAGTTCGTGTAAAGTAGCTTAGTGATAATAATTCTTGAGATGCATTGCGTTCCATGATCTCGGGACTGGAACATCTGTCATGCTGACAAGTTTGTAAACTCCAGGTTTGACGACCTCGGTGATTTTGTAAGGTCCTTCCTAATTTGCTCCCAGTTTTCCGGCATTCGTTTCTGCGGTGTTCTGAAAAACCTTCTGCAAGACTAAATCTCCTTCGTACAATCTTCGTTCTCGAATGTTGGAATTGTAGTATTTTGCTGTCGCGTTTTGATAGTTCTGGATCCTGATCAAGGCTTGGTCCCTTCTTTCGTTGATCGTCCAATTCGTCAAGCATCAACAGGTGGTTGAGCCCTTCTTGTTTTGGTAGTAGTCTGCGGCAAATTCCTGGGAAATATATCTCCGGTGGGATGACACACTCTGTTTTGTATACGAGGGCAAATGGGGTTTCCCCCGTTGCTCGTCTTGGGGTGGTGCGGTGAGACCAAAGTACTCCTTCCAGTTCTTCAGCCCAACGTCCCTTTTTCTCATTGAGACACTTTTTCAGGCCGTCGAGGATTGTTTTGTTGATTCCTTCGGCCTGTCCCTTCCCTTGTGGATATCTTGGAGTAGACTTGCTGAGTCTGATTTTCCATTTGTTGCAGAAACCTTCAAAACGATTTGAGATGAACTGTGATCCATTATCCGTCATGATTTCGTAAGGCACTCCATGGCGACATATGATGTTCTTCCAGAAAAAGGCTTCCACTTGTGTATCTTTAATGTTAGCATATGAGTCGGCTTCGACCCATTTCAAAAAATAATCTGTTAAAACCAGCAGGAAACGTTTATGTTTTGAGGGATACAGCGGCCCGACGATGTCCATAGACCATCGCATGAATGGATATGGTGATGAGATCGATGAGAGCATATCCGTGGGTTGGTGAATCATTGGAGCGTGGCGTTGACATTTTTCGCATTTGGCTAAAAACTCCTTGCAATCTTTGATCATTGTTGGCCAATAATAACCGTGACGTTTGACCTTTATGGCTAGTGCTCTCCCTCCAGAGTGATTGCCACACGAACCGTTGTAAACTTCCTCCATAATCTTCCTTGCGTCCTTTCCTTCCACGCAGTTTAGCAATAGTCCTGAGAATCTCCATTTGAAGACATTTCCATCGAGTAAAACGTAACGAGTTGCCTTGGCTCGAAGCTTATGAGCTGCCCACTTTTCAGTTGGTAAGACTCCGTCGTATATGTATTCTCTGATTGCGCCAAGCCATTCCCTGTCGCAGCCGTATTCTGCTTCGTCGTTGATCTCGTTTGCTTCTTCGTCGGGTCGTGGTTTGATGACAGGGTCACTACTGTTTTCGATTATTGGTGTCTCTTCAAGGCTGTGTTCTTCCATTGGGGCTGTTTCCGGCTCAGCGGATGGCAGATTTGCCAATTCCTCCTGTATTTCATCTACCTCCTCTTGTCTGATTGAGACTTATGTTGCTTGCGCAGCGGCTTGTGAGCGAGTTATGGCATTCACCGTGTCGGAAAGATTGATGCTTGGGTGTTGGATGAATTCCACTGGGATTACTCTCTTTAGATCCGGATCGGAAGTTGATGCAAGGGCTGCAAGTGCGTCGGCTGGGGTGTTCTCCCCTCGTGGGATACGTGTTAGGATGAATTGTTTGAACTGCACCGCCAATTCTTTGACGATTGTCAAGTAAGCTTCCATTCGATCATCCTTTGCTGTATATTCGCCGCTAAATTGATTTGCGACTAGTTGAGAATCCCAAAATGCATGGAGTTGCTCGATTTTTAGGCCACTAGCAAGTCTCATTCCGAAAATCAAGGCTTCGTACTCTGCTTCGTTGTTGGATGCGTGGAAGCCAAGGCGGAATGATTGTTCCAGCAGTTCGCCAGTTGGAGAAGTTAGTCGTATCCCTACTCCCGAGCCATTTTTGGAGGATGAGCCATCAACATGGAGTTTCCAGAGCTGGCTTTGAATTTTGTCGTCAATACCTTCTTCAGGTAGTTCGATAAGGAAATCGGCCAGGACTTAGGATTTTACGCACGTTCGTCCGCGATACTCAATGTCGTATTCGCTCAGTTCTATTGCCCAGTTTGCTAGCCTTCCTGATTGACTTGGGCTATGCAGAACGGACCTTATCGAGAAGGTGCTTATGACGACGATCGAGTGAGATTGGAAGTACGGCCTTAGCTTTCTTGTGGACATTACATTGGATAGTGCCAACTTTTCCATCTGCGAGTATCTCATTTCGGCATCTGTAAGGGTTTTACTGACGTAAAAAATTGGCTTCTGTTCTCCACCCTCGTCTCTGATCAATACGCCGCTTATTGCTGTGGCGGAAACCGTGGTGTACAGAAAAAGCGGCTCCCCTGCTTCTGGTTTTGTGAGGACTGGAGGGGTAGCCAGGTAAGTCTTCAGTTGTTGGAAAGCCTCCTCGCATTTCTCCGTCTATTCGAACTTCTTGTTCCCACGCAATGTATCGTAGAAAGGAAAGCATTTGTCGGTGGATCGTGAGATGAATCTGTTAAGTGCAGCTACCCTCCCGGTAAGTCTTTGCACTTCCTTTTTTGTCTTTGGTGAAGTCATATGGATGAGTGCATCGATTTTCTTAGGGTTAGCTTCAATGCCGCGGTGAGTTACTAGGTCCCCGAGGAATTCCCCCGAGGTGACTGCGAATCTGCACTTGGTCGGGTTTAACTTCATGTTGTGAAAGTTCAGCTGTGAGAAGCATTCCTTGAGATGAGTGACGTGGTCCTATTTTCTTAGTTATTTCACCAGCATATCGTCTATATAGACCTCCATTGTCTCTCTGAGTTGATCGGCGAACATCTTGTTCACCAGTCGCTGGTACGTTGTTCTGGCATTTTTCAGACCGAATGGCATCACCTTGTAGCAATATATTATGAAAGCGGTCTTCTCGCGGTCGTCGGGGTTCATCAAGATCTGGTTGTAACCTGAGAAGGCATCCATGAAGGATAGTAGTACATTCCCTGCCGTTGCTTCAACTAGGCGATCGATATGCGGAAAGGGGAAGCTGTCTTTTGGACAAGCTTTTATTCAAGTCAGTGAAGTCCACGCATACACGCCATTTTCCATTCTTCTTCTTGACCACCACTGGGTTGCCAGCCAATCCGGGTACTTCACCTCAATTATTGAACCAACGCGCATGAGTCTTTCTAATTCGTCGGTGACTGCTTTGGCTCTGTCTGGCCCAAGCTGTCTCCTTTTCTGCTTTACTGGTTTGAACGTTGGGTCAACGTTCAGTTCGTGGCTTGTTATGCTGATGTCGATGCCAGGCATATCTTCTGCTTCCCATGCGAAAGTGTTGATATTTGTCCTTCGGAATGCAACGAGTTCTTCTTTGATCTTTTCATCTAACATTGCTCCAATTTCAACGCATCGCTCCGGATGTTCATTGTCGATGCAAACGGATACTACGGGGTCGCAAGTTGGCTTAGATACTTCTTCCTCGCGATCGTCTGCAATCTGTAACTGCTATAATAGTTTGGAAAGCTCCTTCACCGGTTCTCTGTCAGTCTTCATCTTCTTGCGTTTTGAACTTGCCGTCGGATCGGTCACCGGGTTTCTGACCTTGTGTGCGGCGAGGAAGCAGACACGAGACTCTTTTTGGTTTCCTCTAATCGTTTTCACTCTGTTTGGTGTAGGGAACTTGAGGCAGAGATGGTAGGTTGAAACGGCGGCGCGTATGGAATTCAACCAAGGGGTTCCCATGATGATGTTGTAGATTGACGGAGAATTCGATGATTTTTGTAACTTCGCCAGCTTGGACAGGCAGTTTGATTGTCCCAGTAGTCATGGTGGTTTCTCCAGAGAATCCTGTCAAGGGTTTGGGAGTAGATATCACTTCAGACAGGTCCACATTCATTCTTCTGAGAGTCTCGAGGAAGATTACGTCCACGGTGCTCCCAGTGTCCACCAATACGCGTGCTACATCGCAGTCGTTGATAATTAACTCGATCACGAGAGGGTCATCATGTGGTCTGTCAATTTCGATCGTCTCCCTTTCCTCGAATGATATCATGTTGTTTGGAAACTTAGATGGTTTAGACCAGTTGATGCTGACGTCTGCCCTTCGCTAGAATGCTTTGATTGACGAGACGGTATCTGAGCAATAGTGAGATCCTCCCATTATCATGCTTATCCTTCTTCTTGATCCGGAGGGTGGCGCTTCGTCATCCCTTCTATCGTGCTTGGTGTGATCTTCTTTTGTCAAGTCGGGTTTGTATGTGTTTGCGTCCATCTCAAAATCCTTGAGGCTGATGTTTCCTCCAAGCTCGCCAGCTGCTAATTTTTAGCAAGCTTCAAACCTAGAATTCGGCAGTTCACGGTAGAATGTCCGTAGATGCGATGGTGTTCGCAGTTTGCTGCTTCATCGAAAGAGCTTTTGCCTTTGGTCCAAGTGGTCCATGAATTTCTTCTGCGGCCTCGGCCTCTTCCTCTACCATAGCCGGGTGCATCAATTTGATAATTATGGGCTCCTCGAAAACTGCCCTCATGCTGCACATAGCCGGAACCTTGACTATTCCTTTTAGTGTTAGAAGGGATGGAGACTTGGGGAGAGTGGTTCACTGCCTTTGCCTCCCCATACTTCTCGGTTAGGATCTTCATCTCTTCTTCTTCGGTGATGAAGTCTGCAGCTCGATGCATTGCATCTTGTATAGTGGTGGGGGCTTTTAGCGCGATTTCTTTGCAAAAATTGGAGTTGAACCAGAGTGCTCGCTTCAGGGCCAGTAAGGCTGCTTTGTCGCTCAGACCTTCCACTTTAGACATAACGGCTTTGAATCTTCCGATGAAACTCCGGAGTGTTCCATTCTGCCCCTGAGATAGGGTCCACAGGTCGGCGTCAGACGTTCCAAGATCCATGAATATGGAGTAGTGCTTCGAGAATGGCGCGGACAGTTGGTTGTAGTTGTTGATGGTGTTCCGCTCGAGTCTTGAGAACCACTGGAGCGCCGGTCCCTTGAGATGCTCCACGAAGAGAAGGCACTGTCCGGCGTCTCTCTCGTTTTCCTTAAAATTCAACCGTCCCATGGCTATAGCGAAAGCCGTCAGATGCTCTTTTGGATTGGTCTTTCCTTCGTAGATCGGGACTTTCATCTTTCCAGGGTCTGGAATTCTTGTGCTAGTAATCCGTGCTGTGAACGGGGTGTTCTGTGCTTCCTCCAGTACACGATCTATCTCCGGCACCTTGCTAGGTTTGCTGAGCTTTGATGGAGTGGCGGCAATCTTCCACGGGTTCGCGGTGGGTTGAGCGGGGTTGAGAAATCTAGGGCTGTTGGGTTGAGGCGCCTCCCGACTCGTCTTGTTGGATCCAGACCTGAGCCTATCCCATGGGTTCGACTTGCCGTCGCCAAGGCCTTCAGCTCGCCTGTCATCGTGTTTTGAGTTTGTCTTGCTCCTCCGCCTTCTTGAGCAGTATCTCCAGCATGGTCTTCATCTCCGTGAGTGTTGTTGAAGTCTCCCCAACATCCTTGGATTGGTTCATCTGATCCTCCATGCCGGCGTTCCTAACATCAGTAGCTTCCTGCTCTCCGTCGTTGGCCATCGTCCTTCGGATCGGTTTCGTGGTGGTTTTTGGTGTAAGATAATTTCAAGCCCCTCCTTCTAGCGCCAAATTGTGGGAGTGTAAATTCACGCCAATTGAATTTGTCACGTCTTTTAGAGAGATCCGAAACTTCTGAGTAAAAACCACCAAGAATACAAACAGAGATCCAAAGTTGGTATTTTATTAAGCTACTTAGAAAGCTTTTTGTATGAGAGCAAAAGTACAGAATTTTGCTAGGTAAATTGCGGATTCCCTTTTCTGAGGGTTTACATGAGTATATATACAAGTTTAAGTCGGCTAGGTTAATGTCTAAAGAGATAAGGAAGATTTCCTAATTCTTCGGGATTTCCTTTTAGCAAAGTCTGCCGCCGTTGAGGACTTTGATCCATGGGCTTTGATCTTGTCATATCTCTTTTGTGGGCTTGAATCCATGGGCCCGTTGTTTCGGCCCAATCTCCTGTCGTTGAACCTTGGCTCAGGTAACACCATGGTTCATGGTTCGGGTGACACCATGCTTCACGGCTCGGGTGACACCATGGTTCACGGTTCGGGTGACGCCATGGTTCACGGCTCGGGTGACGCCATGGTTCACGGCTTGGGTGACGCCATGGTTCACGGCTCGGGTGACACCATGGTTCATGGTTCGGGTGACGCTATGGTTCACGGTTTGGGTGACGCTGTGGTTCACGGTTTGGGTGACACTGTGGTTCACGGCTCGAGTGACACCGTGGTTCATGGCTCGGGTGATGCCATGGTTCACGGCTCGGGTGACACCATGGTTCACAGCTCGGGTGACACCATGGTTCACGGTTCGGGTGACGCTGTGGTTCACGGTTCGGGTGACACCGTGGTTCACGGCTCGGGTGATGCCGTGGTTCACGGCTCGGGTGATGCCGTGGTTCACGGTTCGAGAGACGCCATTGTTCATGCCTCGGGTGATGCCGTGGTTCATGGCTCGGGTGATGCCGTGGTTCACGGTTCGGGTGGCGATAACTTCGATCCTCTTGTCTCGACCTTGTTCCGTTTGGCTTGACCCCGATCGATCTCCTGATCATGACCCCGATTCGTTTGTTCCACTATGGGTCGTGGCACTCGATCCAACTTTCCCATCACGGTTAGGGATCCCGATCCAACCCTTCCTTCACAGTTAGGGATCCCGATCCAACTCCTTCACAGTTAGGGATCCCGATCTAACTTCGTCAAGGTTAGGGATCTCGATCCAACTTTCACAGTTAGGGATCCCGATCCAACTACTTCACGATTAGGGATCTCGATCCAATTTTCACAGTTAGGGATCCCGATCCAACTCCTTCACGGTTAGGGATCTCGATCCGACTTTCACAGTTAGGGATCCCGATCCAACTCCTTCACGGGTAGGGATCTCGATCCAACTTTCACAGTTAGGTATCCCGATCCAACTCTTCTTCACGGTTAGGGATCCTGATCCAACTCTTCCTTCACAGTTAGGGGACACTCGAACCACGGTTAGGGATCCAGCTGTTAGTGCTTTTTCATACTTAGCCATTTTTCAATCGTTGATTCTCAAGAGGTGGAACCTGACCCCGACACTATGTGTGAGAGATCCCGAGCAGAAATCTATCCACATTGGAAAGGTAATGATGTAATAGATGTCAAGCTTGATAATCTCATCAAATACATTTTCTCTGGCCAGCCGTGGGCGGACATCAAATGGAGCATCTCAAAAACGCCGCCCGTCCCAAAAAACCGCACTGGAAAAAAAGGAAAGTAGATCATGAAGGAAGGAGAGGAAAAGGGAAAAAAGAGGAAGGGAATTGAAGAGCGAGATGGATAAAAGAGGAAGAGGAAGTGGAAGCGAATTGAAGAATATGATGAAAAAATTGAAGAAGAAGATGACGGACCGTATATCATGAAACCGAAGTTCCATGTAGCTAAAATCCCATCTACTGGTTCAACAGACATCGTCGACATCATTGAAATTATCCTCGATAAACAGCAGACCAAGTTTGACGCAGTTGTAACTCGAATTGAAAATGCCAGCCTTGATCAGCAACGATTAAACTTGGAACAGCAACGAACCATCATGGAACAGCAGAAAGTTTTGAGTGAAACCTTAAATAACTTGGCACATGTTGTTGGAAAGCTGATGGAGAGGATGACTTGTTTCGAGCAAGATACTCGCTTCTCTAACAACAAACTAAAACCTGACAATCGCATTGTATGTCCAACTCAGCAATTATTGAAATAAAAGAGCTAGCATGATCTACGATATCATGCTCTATCAGATCTGGTAAAACAATAGAGGGGCATGGCATACTCTGCTTGCCTAGGTTGTATCATTCATTTATGTGAGACATGTAATTGTTACGACAAACTAATAGTGGCATTCAATACTATTCATCATTGGCATCCCTTAATAACCTTTACGGCAAAGTATGCCCTTAAGGTGTAAGAGGTTGAAGCTGAGTTCATGTAACAGTCATTACTTTGAAATTTTGCAGAATGACGAAGAAGAAACGACGGTGGATACAAAGGAGATGGCAAAGACAATGCAGGAGAAGGAATCAAGGTTGTTGCCTCTGGCTCCTTTTCAAATGATAAAGGAAGAGATGACAAAGAAAAAGTAACTGATAATGGCATCGAGGCAGAGGATGCCAAAGAAAAACAAGTAGGAGATGATGCAAAAATAGATTGGAGTGAAAAGGCAGAGGATGCCAAAGAAGAACAAGTAAGAGATGATGCAAAAATAGATTGGAGTGAAAAGGCAGATGGCATCGAGGCAGAGGATGCCAAAGAAGAACAAGTAGGAGATGATGCAAAAATAGATTAGAGTGAAAAGGCAGAGGATGCCAAAGAATAAAAAGTTCATGTTGTACCTAGCAACAACGCAAACCCACTTGCCCAGAAATCTGCTTACGAAATTGTATTTGGAGATGTTGACCAAACACTGGTGGACAGGATGAACGTATTCAGAGCCGATGAGTAAGTACACACAGCTTATAAGATCATATATTTTATCTTGCAGTTTAACTTGAATGTTGATTTTCTTCGTCAGAACAAATATTTATCCATTTGGAGGGAAAACAAAGGCCCATCAATTCTTCAACTTACTTTTGCAGCCGAGGAATGGTTACACGATATGGTAAGTACATTCTTCTCGTCAACAGTGGATCTGGCAAAAGTGTTTATTTCATGTTTAGCTGGTAGACCATTTTTGTTGTGTATCAGGCAGACTCGCCTTTTTTGTTGTTGTGTGTCTAGTAGACTCTGCTTTGCTACCTAACATTTGTCCTTCTTTTATTATCAGCACATTGACGCAGCACTGAACTTGTATAGACTCAGGCTAAAGAGAAATCCTAATTCTTTCAAGAGTCCACGGATTGCTATATTGGATGCAGCATTTCAAATGCTTTGGAAGAATAGGTACGACGAGTGGCGTAAGCTTGAAAGATGGTCTGGTGGTAGTTACAAGAATGTACACGGTATTCTTCCAGCTTATGCCGCAACAAAGTTGGCCTATGTCAAAATATTGATACGTTATACTTCGTTCTACCCGTGAGCGCGAATCATTGGGTTGGGACGGTCATATCATTGGTTGACCGGGTTGTCTACATATATGATAGCTTAAATACTCCACAAGCAGATATTGTGGCAGCGGCGACGCCTTTTGCTCAAATGGTTCATGCCGCAATTAATATGTGCTTTCCTCAAGACTACGATAAAACAGAGTTACAATCAGAATTGTAAAAGACGTTCCCAAAATGCGTCCACTAGTAGGTGATTGTGGGAGTATACGCACTCAAATACATTGAGGTCACATGTTAGGATTGCCGCTATCAGCAAGAAAACTGTGTGATGCCAAAATGCTGACCTGGAGGATGAAGCTCACTGTGGAGGTGTTGGATGAGACATCTTCGTATACCGAACAACCCATGTGTGATGAGAAAATTATTGCAAGTATCTACGATCCCTACGGCGTTCAAATTTAATTGCATGGTTCGTAAATATATATATATATATATAGTAAATAGGGAGATTTGTTCTAGTAAATATTACATTAACCAAACTCTGCGACCTACAAGCAGAATTTTTGTTTTTCTTTCGTTAGTATAAGAGAACTTATTCTGCTTATTCTTCGTTTACACGCATCATAAACTATGCTTGTAGAATGTAAACCGAGAAGACGCAGCACCTGCTCATACTCTGCATCTGCTTTGCTTACAGTCAGCATAAATGTGGGCCCATAAGTGTTATAAGAGTATGCGTTTGCGTTCCATTTAGTATAATAAAATCAGCAGAGTTTCATTGAAGTTGGAATATCAAGCGTCATCACTCTTGTATTTATGAAGTGGGTCCACTCTTGTATTTATGACGTGGGTTATCTTCAACACTTCTTCTTTATTTGCGAACACATATAGCCGAATTTTAATGGAGCCATCTGTAGCCTTTGTCTTCAATTCGATGAACGATAATGAATCTTCTGCGAGTTCAACAAATGTATTTGAACGATCCAGGTTGAAGATTCCTTCAGTTTTACTCATGAACCATAACCCGAGATGTTTTCAGCAATCCACAGAGTTCATAACTAAGGTAAAGGTGTTGCATGTTTTTTTAGAGTTTTTCGTTGCTGTTCCTTATGTATCTATAATTTATTTTATGCAGCTTAACGAGAAGTACCGGCGAGCAATCAAGACTCATGAGAACACTTGAAGAAAAAGTCTAAACTTCACAAGAAACAGAAGAGAATCGAGAAGATCATAAAACGGCTAGAGGCCCATCTTAGGATGGGAACAACTTCGATTTGACAAAATATCCCTTATCCCGGAAATTATCCGCCTGGTATTTCACCATGATCAAGACGAATAAGAACATCTACCAGTTTTTCCTCGAAATTTTTGTAATAAATTTAGAAAAGGAATATGAAGAATCAGCCCATTTTCCAGCATTGAAGTTGATGTTTATTATAAATGCAGAGAAGAAGCAGTACTAAATGCAGAGAAAGCGCAGCATTTGCTCGTACTCCACAGTTGGAAAATTTGTGTATAACTTATCTAGATTATATAACACTAAATATAAAAAAGGCAAAGTAGATTTTATATGAATCTTAAGAGTCATCAAACCTAAACAAGAGTACAAACAAGAAACATAAATTGTACGTATATATACATAAGTTCAAAATCTGCCTAAAATATGCTCCAAAACTAGGTTTATGCTTCGCATACTTTTCCGGTACTCTGCTTCTATATCCAAGTTTATTTGTACTCTGCACCAAAATCTGCCCGTACTTTGCTTCCAAATTTGTCAGTAGGTTGAAAGACACAACACACAGAAACACAAATCCAAAAAAAGACTACAAACAATAAATCCAAAATACACATAAGTTTAGATTTTAAAGTTTAAAGTTTAAACACACAACGAAAAAAAGGATAACAAGAGTTCTACATAACTTTAATCCTCCATAAACGAAGGATCAAGTTTGAACCAATCAATATGAGGAACTGTAATTCCTCTCAGCTCCTCCTCAGCAACTTTTTTTTCTCTGCTAACTGCTGCCGCCTAGCATCCATGAACACTTGTTCTTCATGCATCATCTTCTCCAATATAGAGCGTTTACCGGCTATTCTTTCCAACTTGAGTTTGACGCGGTGAGCTTCGTCCTTTGCTCTCATTTGAGATCGTACCAGCAGAAGAATTTCCCTCAGGCGATCCTTTACTTCCTTTTCCGCCTCCATAACTGCATTGTTCCGCTTCTCTTCTGCTTCCAACTCCAGGTCTGACATTGGTACTTTTCTTTTCTTTGAATGATCTGCGGCCATAATGGCTTGAATATGTGCCTGTAAAAGAGTAAAATGCAGAGAATGTGCCTATTAAAAATAGGAATCAACTGCACAGACCAGAAAAAATTGAATAGAAGAGAAGCCGCAAGTTATTTTGAGGGTTCTTCTTCTTTTTATAGACGAGAGTGGAACAGTTATGATCTGAGAGGGATAAAGCAAAACCACATACGTCATTTTTTCGCTTAGCTATCATTTCAACAGTCCACCTTCCCAGCATTTCAACAGTCCACCTTCCCATCATTTCAACGGTCCACCTTCCCATCATTTAACCTGTTATCTCGTAGAGTATATGTAGAGAAGGTGCATAAGCCTCTTCTATTTAGTGCAGAATATAAATAGAGTACTCTTCTATTTAGGAATTTTGTCGACTCTAGTAGAGTATATGCAGAGAAGGCGCGTGTTTTGATTATAAATCAAAGACGAGTACTAATAGAAGTCCCGTAAAAAGAGTACTATTACAAGGCGCGTAAGCAGAGTACTATTAAATTTATTGCAGAATATAAGCAGAGTAGTCACAATTACTGCCATTCATTTTTTATTGTGTTGTATCATGAATGAACGACACGTGGCGTATGACGTATTGATAAGAATCTCCCAAGGATTCGTCACTCTAAGTTGGCAAAGGGGATAATCCTTGACTCAAAGAAGCTGTTACACTTCAAGAACAAGGCAGTGGATTGAATGGTCGCACAGAAGCTACGGAAGACTCCTGATTTACCGGTTGATCCCTTGGATATGACGCACCAAGACGGATCGGTGGATCGAATGGTCACACAAGAGTTGCGGAAGGCTCTTGATTTACCGGGTTAATCAATGGATATTACGCACCAAAGATCGGATCAATGGATATAACACACCATTGACAGAAATGAGAATCACTCTCAAAAGTTCCAAAAATATCAAAAGGGTTCTTAACTTTTTATTCATGAAATGAGCCTCCTTATATAGAGGAAATACATCAAAAACGTCCATAAATATAGCTAAACATGCACAGCATCTAGGGAAACAAAATTCAAACTTTAAACTGCATGTAAGAGAGAGAAAAACACTTAAATAAATGCTGCTTTGAATCTGGACAAAATTCTCTCTTTTCTTGTTGTTTCTGGGCTGAAAATATTCCAATTAAGATCTAATCTTCTTAAATCTAAGCCGATGAAGTTGCAAGCCCTGGTTAGATGTTTTGCTTCCACATTCAGATTTGATGTCCTCATGCCTTGTCTTTGCTGCTTCCCATGATCATATCACGTATTGTAGTAGGACAATTAATATTGTACCTTGTTTCTCGTGTTCAATCATGAGATGATCGACACGTGGCCCTTCGCATACCACAATATCATCTCAGAGGCATCTAGTAATCTCAAAGGCGTCCAGTAATAGCTGCAGAGTATGACCAATTAGGACTTCCATACCGATTCGGTTTCCCTTCAACGAGTATAAAGATCTCTTTTCTTTTTGGGTGGACAAACAAAGATAATTTATCCTTTCCTCCCTGCTACCACAACGCAAGCGAATCATTTATTCTTCTTTTCTACCCATCAGTCTCACCATTCTTCTTTGATTTTGATGTCTGCCTTTTCCTCATCTGCTTCTTCCTCTAGCAGGAGCGAACCCAACAGTGTTCATCCTGTTGTGCCTTGGAATTCGGATTGGTTCAAATATCCAGAGGTTCAAGACGTGCCCGGGATTCCTCCGGTAGGCTATATCACCATCTATTGGTCTTCCTTTCAGGCAGGTTTCTGCCATCGCTTATCTTTTTTTATGATGGAGTTTTGTGAAGAACTTCAGATTGCACCTAGCCAGCTTAATGCCCGCTCATGGGGGTTGATAAATGCCCTCCAAACACTGTCAAACTTATCTGGAATCACTATTTCGAGTGCTATGATTTTTTGGGGCTTTTGAGCTTAGGAGTTTAAACCCCTGGTCTAATAGATATGAACTTGTTCTTCGTGACCGTTGCAGAGCTCCAGTTGAACTTCCCCTCCAAATTGAGGATGGTGATGGTGACAAGATTCACTACTTCTTTGTTCGTCATTTTGGTCCTGACAGGCTTCCCTGCTTGTGGTCTGATTTAGGTAATTTCTCTTTTACAAAAAAGTAATTGTTTGACGAATTGATCAATCTCACTCTTTTAACATGCATTTTCTCTCTGTTGCACTTCATCAATTCATACAAAGCAGAACCGTCACACATATCCCAATTTTCCAAATGCCCTTTCCTTGATTCCACTCCCTTACCGGCACCCTGAGTTTCTTCTCTCCACCACCGCAGTTGATGGGAGTTCTCTTCGGGCGGATATCGACGAAGTAGAGGTCCGTCCAGGTAGCCTGGATCGCCTTAGGCTTACTTGGCAAAATGTGTATCCATCTCACAGTGCTAATGTTCATTGTCCTCGTTGCAAGGAATTGGAGTTGGAGGGAGAAGTCCTACGTGCTAGGATATGTGGTTTGGAGATTCGTCTTTGGAATGTGGAGACGGCTGTAGATTCGGTTAGGGTTGTGGCAACAACTTTGACCCACCAGTCAAGGTTCTTGGATCGTATTAGTCGCGAGTTTGGATTGGCCGACGTTGGCTGCGATGTTCCTAGGAGTTCTAGAGGGATGAAGCGCGACCATTCCACGGACACTTCGTAGAATATGAAATGTTTTTTATCTATTTAATTTTGTAATTGTAAATTTCCAATGTTATAAGAGAAACGGTTGTTAATGATATGGTACATTCATTTATTATTTATCTCTTAGTTATCCCTTTCTGCAACACATCTTTGAAAGGAGTCATTACTTCCTTGCTGATCAAAGAAGAGCCACCGGATGCCCAACATCAGCCATATCCGAGCAACAGGCGAACCATGACCCGAGGTAACTCTCTAAACCCTCAAATGATGCACAATACTAACTTGCTCTATCGATGTGCAGGTTATCAAGTTTCGAGGTTGAAACTTTCTCAAGGAGGAGGGTATGATGCGGACATCCAAACTATACTAAACCGGGAGCATACCAAAGCAGCTGGTACACGTACCAAACCGGTCAATACGAAGCATTTTGGAGAATTCTTGCCAAACTGGAGTTCCGATTAAACACAAGGCCTAGGGTTGATTATTCATCAGCAAATAAACACTAAGAAGACTAATGGTTCAAGTGGAATCATTTACCAGCTACCGGATTCGAAGATGGTACGAGAGGACTCACCCGAACCGTACCAAAATCAACTTCACCGAACCAAAGGAGATTTTTCCCGACCCAAATTGAAGATTCATCAGCCCATCATATATTATAAGGATAATGATCGATCCAGAACCCAATTGGAACGATCAGATTTGGAGATGGTTCACAAACCTCCACCCGGAGCCTTAACCAAGCCATGGAAGTTGCCCCTAGGAGAATTGGCTCGATCCAATCACCTCAGATTAGTTATTGACCTGCAAACAAACTATTTTGAAGAGTTTGATCATGAGAAAACACCCCCGGTTCGAGGTTGTTTAGGAGTTGCTCATTTGGCCTTACCCGTGGACATATGTCCACTCAACAGAGGACTCCGTCCAAACCAGAAGGATTTAAGCCATGAGAACACTTGGTCTACACTCTTAATCCAATAGAGGCATGCGGCGAATTGAAATCAGACCAATATCGATTTTGGTTTAGAAGATATTCAATTTCTAAACCAAAGGATCATCGGCTTGCCTTATTTGGAACCTTACGGGTTTAGGAGACTTCAAACATATATTTGGCGACCAGGAGACATTCCCCATCAACCCGAGACTCTACCAGGCATCATTAATTCTACCAAAATTTAGAGGATCAATTGGAGATGCACATGGAATGAATTCCCTTATCTACACCCAAGCGCATTCAACATGTTCACACTTGGTGTCATAAATCTACAACAGCTATATCTTTACTTCTGCAGCGATTTGAGCACATTTTCAATGAACCTGGACATCCAAAGATATCATATATTCACGCCCAAGCTCTCAAGACTCAAGCATCATCACAACTTGCCTTATTTGGCCAGATTTCACATTAAAACCCCAACGGCTAGTTTTTCTTTTAATTTTGCGATCTTGTTTCTTATTTTAGGCTATTAGAACGTTGAGAAAGAGTTCTATATAATCTCAGCTCGATCCATTGTAAAAAGAGACCCCTTGATCATAGTTTAATACAAAACATTACGTTTTCTTTTCAAAGACGAGTTCTTTGAGTTCTTTCATTTGAGTTTAGTGTGCGATACACCAACCTCTAGTGAAGTCATGTATCGGTTTGTGTGTGATTCAACAAGCAGCTTCGTCCATTTGATTGAGCGAGTCAATCACTTCCCTTCCATCTCTACCTTCAATCCACCTTTCTGTGAGTTAGGCTTGGAATCTCTCGATCATTGAGTGATCTTAGAATTGGAGTGATTCCGATCCTATATCCGGGCGTGGGAAAATTTCCCATGAAATCTATGGCCCAAACATCGAAAACTTGAACTTCTAGAATGAAGTTTTGTGGCATCTTGTTTCTTTTGCTTATGTTGCCCATTATTTGGCTAGAATCACACCTTGAGATGAAAGCTTGGGCATCTTTGAACAATGTAGGCCACCAAAACCCAGCTTGTAAAACTTTAGAAACGGTCTTAAACGTAGCAAAATGGCATGGATAGGGTGAACCGTGACAGCCATGTAGAACCTAATGTATTTGAGAAACTTTTTCTTCTGATACCCAAAGAATTATGGAGGTTCAATGTCCGCGGCTAAGTAGTTTGCAATGTGGCGATACCAAGGAGTTCTGAAAGTTATCTTTTCCTTGGTACTAGGACGTGTAGGGGCTATGATGTTGCCATGAGGTATAGCATTCATAGCATAAACGTTCTCCACTAGTAGACAATCATTCATAGGTATTGGCTCTTCTATCCTCATCCTAGAAAGATGATCCGCGACACCATTTTTTGCGCTTTTCTTATCTCGTATATCCAAATCAATCTCTTGAAGTAAGAATATCCACCTTATGAGACGTGGCTTTGCATCCTTCTTAGATAAGAGATACTTGAGAGCAGCATGATCAGTGTGAACAATTACCTTAGAACCCACCAAGTATGATCGAAATTTCTCAAACGCGAAGACAATGGCGAGTAGCTCTTTCTCTGTTGTGGCATAGTTGCATTGTGCTTCGTCTAGAGTCCTACTAGCATAGTAGATAACATGTAGTTTCTTGTCTTTTATCTGATCCAACACGGCTCCTACTGCATAATTACTTGCATCACACATGATTTCAAAGGGAAGCTCCTAATCCAGTGATTTTACAATTGGTGCGCTAATTAGTGCTTATTTGATCTTGTTAAAGAAAATGAGACACTCATCAGCGAACACAAGGGGCACGTCCTTACAGAAGAGTTGAGTAAGAGGTCGAGCATTCTTGGAAAAATCTTTGATAAATCTCCTGTAGAAGCCAGCATGCCCGAGAAAACTTCTTACGCCTTTAACGTTTGATGGAGGTTGTAGACTTACCATTACCTCAATCTTTGCCTTATCCACTTCAATTCCATTCTCTGATATTCTATGTCCCAAGAAAATACCATCTCTTACCATGCAGTGATACTTCTCCCAATTGAGCACAAGATGTCTATCTTCGCAACGTTGCAAAACCTTGCTAATGTTTGACAAACAAACATCAAAGGAAGAGCCATAAACTGAAAATCATCCATAAACACCAACATTATATTTTCTAAGAAGTCCGTAAAGATAGCCATCATGCATCTTTGGAATGTGGCTGCAGCATTACATAATCCAAATGGCAATCTACGATAAGCAAACGTGCCATTGGGACATGTAAAAGTCATCTTTTCTTGGTCATCGGGGTGAATTGCAATCTGAAAAAACCCTGAATAACCATCAAGAAAACAATAATAAGGATGATCAGCAGGACTTTCAAGCATTTGATCTATAAATGGAAGAGGAAAGTGGTATTTTCGAATGGCAGCATTTAGCTTCCTATAATCGATACACATTCGATGTCCGGTGATTGTTCTTGTTGGAATCAGCTCATCGTTTTCATTCTTTACCACCGTGACTGCTCCTTTTTTAGGTACTACATGGACTGGACTAACTCATGTACTATCCAAAATAACATATATAATCCCTGCTTCTAAGAGTTTCATGATCTCCTTCTTCACAACATCCTTGAGGTTCAGATTCAGCCTTCTTTGATGTTCTATAGAATATGCAGATTCGTCTTCTAGATGGATCCTATGCATACATAGGTTTGGAGATATGCCCGTGATATCATCAAGAGAATAACCTAAAGCTCTGCGATGCTTTCTCAACTCACAAAGAAGTAAGGCCAATTCGACATTATCCAAATAAGAGTTAATAATCACAGGATAAGTCTTATTAGGACCAAGAAATTCGTACCTTAGCCTAACTGGAAGCTCTTTGAGTTCAACTTTAGAAGCTTTTAGTGCACTCCAGGGGTCCTTCAACTCTTTAGGATATGTCTTAGGTGGTGTGACTTCATCACAAATCGTTCTCCAAAGCAAGATATGCCACTAGCTTATCATAAGTGTTTACCTAATCGAGAATTTTAGCATAATCTTGAGCTTCATCGTTTAGATATCCTCCTTCTCCTTCAATGTGTGTCAAATCAACTTCTAAAGAATCATTGAGAATGAGCTCTTCAAACATTTCACCAGAGGCTTCACTAAATTGATCCACCCAAAAAGTTTACCCATCGATAGTTGGCCTTTATAGAGACTTGTCGACCTCGAACATCATTATAAGATCGCCTAGATGAAGATTAATCTGTCCTCCTCGAACATCTATCATAGCTCCAGCAGTAACTAAGAATGGACTCCCAAGAATAATAGGATCTCGAGGCTCTTGATCCAACTCCAACACGATAAAATCAGCTGGTATGCAACAATTCCCAATTATGATTTGTAAATCGACAACATTTCCAAACTGGCGTCTCACTGAACGATCCGCAAAAACCAATTGAATTTTATGGCCTTGAAGTTGGTGATGCCAAGGCGCTTAGCTACTGTGTATGGCATCAAGTTAACACTAGATCCAAGACACAAAGTCAACGCCCAAATGTGGCACCCTCGATTTCGCAAGAGAGCACGAAACTACCCGGATCTTCTAACTTTTGAAATCATTTGTCTTGAAGTATGCTACTTCACTATTGAGTAATCAACATAACACCTTCTTCTAAGCTTATGTTTCTGGTTAGGATGCCCTTCATATACTTCCTCAAAGATGGGATGATCATACAAGCATCAACAAAAGGTAATCTTATGGTAAGTTGACTTACAAGTTCCTTTAGCTTAGCTTGTTCTTTCTCCTTCTTGGGCTTCTTTGAGGCACTTGGAAAGGGTACTTTACTCTTGTAGATATGTGATATAAGAGGTGGAATCACGTCTTCTTCTTGAGTTTCTTTGGCAGCCCCGACATTAGCTTCATTGTTCTTCTAGTACTTCTACGACAATTTCTTCTTCGGTTTCTTCCGGCATTAGAACTTCATCCAGCTCATTGCCACTTCTTAATTTGATAGCATTCACATATTCTTTCTTTGGATTCACTTCAACGTTTCTAGGAAGAAACCCATCCGGTTTTCCAATAGTACTCGCGATATAAGCCACTTGAAGATATAATTGCTTCACGTGTGATGAAACTGATTCAAGCTTGTTGTTTATGTCACGTACCATTGAATCTAATTTGGCATTTTCCTAATTCTTCCCAATTCTTGGTAAATTCCATTTATCAACGAATCGATTCCACCATCTAGAGTTTCTCATGTTGCAACACCTTGAAAACCTTGTGTAAACGTGGACTGATTTTTTGGTGGATAGAAACCCCTTTGATTACCTTGAACAAGCTGTTGTTTAGGCTGGAAATAGGTTCCTTGAGGCATGTTTTTTTTAGTGTAAAAACGTTCTTGAGGCTTGTAACTTGGATTGAAGTTTCTAGCACCAAAATTCTGATTTTGCACTTCCATGTAGTTTACTTCTCTTAGATGATTTTCTGCAAAACCTCCAATGCATTCTTGATTAAACTCTTCATAGGGGGCTGTCACGTCTTCATAGGCTTGATTAGGCATTGTATATTCCTTGAGAAATTGAGAAACTATAGATTTTATCTCCTTGAATTTTGTGGAATCGGTGTTGATTGCTTTAACGGCTTCATCATAGCTTGGTTGATTCATGCTATCACTTGCGGCTAGGTTGGCTATCAAGACCTTTGCTTCACCAACGGGTTTATGCATGAAATTTCCATTGCTTCCAACATCAAGAAATCGTTTGTACTCTTGCTTGATTCCTTGATAAAAGACGTTCCACAAGTTACTTTCTGAGAAACCATGTTGTGGACAATCTCTTATGTACTCCTTGTAACGCTCCAAACATTCGTTGAATGGCTGGATAAGACCTTGCTGCAAACTTATCATCTTGTTCCTCAATGTGTTTAGCCTTTGCTTGGTGAAGAATTTCTCAAGGAAAGCTCTCTTGTAGTCTTCCCATGTAATTATCGATTGAGATGGAAGTGACTTTACCCAATCGAAGTGCTTTGCCCGCCAAAGAGAAAGTGAAGAGGTGACATTTAAGATAGTCAATGGTGACTCCATTGGTGTTAATGGCACTGCATAGCTCTTCAAAAGAGTCAACATGATCCAAATGATTTTCTTGTAGAAGACCAAAAAACTGATTTTGCTTCACTAGGGCGATAACTCGAGGTTTTATCTCAAAATCTTGATCTTGTGGTGATGTAGGATGAATTGGATTTCGGTCCATGAGAAGTATTGGTGTTGAATTGAAGTCTCCCATGGTCTCATTATTAGGCGCAAGCCATTGGTTAATCATCGAGATGTTGTCCTAGTCCTAGAGGGTGATTTTGGACTCCATCACAAGCTTGTTGTTTAAGTTTGTTTGCTCCAAGGGGTTGAGGAGGATGTGGTAGCTGCTGGTCATCGATGATCTCAGCCATCTTTTCCCAAACAAATCCCTGAAACAATCAAAACAAAGAAAAATAAAAACTAAATTAGCAAAGTAAAAGAAAAACGTTTTAGACTAGATTCTAGTCCAAAACTTGTAGACAAAATATCAAAGGTCCTCCGCGACGCGCCAAAAACTTGAGGTAATGAGTTTTAAACCCAACTAAACTAACTGCAAGTGCACAACAATCACAATAGTATATAAGGGATCGAATACACATGGACCTAGTGTTGTACTACAAGTTTCTTACAATCAAATCAAGCTAAAACTAAAATATTTGGTTTTTGGTTTTTATTAAACTAAGGCACGAAATTAAGCAAGTAAAGCGCACAAAATTGAGCAAGTAAAAGGATTAAAATTCAGATTAAGCAAACGTTAGGCAATAGGTTCATCGCAGTATTCATAAATCATAAACAATATATCAAATTTCAGGGATTTTAGAGAAACCATTCTAGAACTCAAATCAGTAAGGTATAATCTTTCCACTATTGTGGCTCCGATCACTATGTTTTAACACCCTAATAGACTCAATTATCGTAGGTTATTACAAGGTGAAAACACGCAGTAGATAGTTCAAGATTCAATTGTTCACAATACTCCATAACTCAACTTTTGGTAGGTTATGATGCATTGCTCATCAAATACTAGTTCAGGCAATATAACAAGCTTTTGGAGAGTGTATTAACCCAAGGTCTGATGCTAGTTGATCAGAAAAGCATGCAGCATTACGAGCAAGTAAAGGTGAAGAAACCTATAGATTATCCCTAATTCATTCGATAAAAGTTAACAATTCATGAATTCTTTGATTTCCTATAACCTAACAAATAAAACTACTCAGAGATCATAATGAATAGCAAGCAATTAGATAAATAAGCATTCATATTCATAAAATCGAATAGAAACAAGAAGGGTTTTAGAATTCTTCTCTATATGAAGATACAGAGGTTGGATCTTCTCTCTTAAAACTCTTAATTCCAAAAGCTCTATGAATAATCTATGAAAAACGTGGCTGCTGAGTTTTGTAATGTATTGTGGTGCCTTCCTTCGTGGCTTATCCCTAACAAGAGGTTAAAAACAAGTATATATAGCTTCAAATCGGGTGTAACTTTCTATCCGTAGCTCCAAATGACATGATTCCAACTAGGGATGTCAATCTGACCCAGCTCGCTCGGCTTAGCTTAGCTCATGATGAGCTCCACTATTTCATGGCTCAGCTCGGCTCAACTCATTTATTATATGAGTTTACATTCATAAGCTCGAACTCAGATCATCTAGATCGTTATCTCAATGAGCTAGCTCGCGAGTTATTACGAAATAAATATAAGAATAAAATAATTAAAATTTTAAACTATTATAAAATCTAAAATTAACTTTAAATGTTAAATATTAGAAACAAATCCCAATAATATTGTTATCGAATGGTAACTTAAGTTAAATGTCTAATAATAAAATTAAACTAAAATAATGCAATGATCATCCAAATGGTTGCTGGATCTATTCCACTTGAGAGTCAAAAATGAAAATGTAAAACAAAAATATATAATGAATTATTTCTATTTTTACTTTAGTTAAAAGAGAACATGGTATATGAATGTCTCATATATATTTACAATATATAAATAATATTTTAAATCTTAAAAAAAAAATTGTTCGTGAGCTAGCTCACGACTCATTAGAGCTGGCTCACATAACTCGCCAACTCAATTGAGCTCGATCACTTAACTCGTTTATTAAACGAGCCTAAAAATATAGCTCGGACTCTTGAAAATCCGAGCTGAGCTGAGTCAGCTCATGAGCTAATGGCTCATTTTGACACCCCTAATTCCAACTGCATTGGAAAGCTAACTCAAATATATATCTCGTCACCTATTTTCATCCAATTCCAAGTTGATTTGAGCCTCTGTCTTTAGCTAAACTTCAGGTGCTTATGTTCTGTCCAACTCTAGAAATTGTGATATCTTGTGAATTCTTTGGCTTGGACGATATCTTTGACTTTTGTGAGCTGTTGTAGCTTGGTTTACACATCTTTTAGTCGTTTTTGCTTCCTTTTTGATGAATTTCCCTGCAAAGACTCTAAAACTACAAATACGAGGAAAACTACCTCTAAAGGGATAAAACCTTATTAAAATGCATAGAAAATATATTAAAAACCATAGTAATATAGGTAAAATATAGAGTATATCATTTTTCTGTATGCAATTGTGGATCCTCTTATCTGAATGCCTCCTCCTCCTTTTATAGATACGAGACTCCACCGCCTAAGCGAGAATATGGGAATATTTCCTTTTTTCTTCTGGGATTTCCTTTTTCCTTCTTCAGTCGACTTCTAGGCGATTTAGCCTCATCTGTTAAAGACAACAATCCGGATCGGCCCCTATTGGTACCTCGGCCCATGACGCCGTTGGCTTCGTTCAGTTTCATACGCTTGCTTCTCCTTCGAGCCAGACAGACATTACTTCAGTAAATTGAGTGTAACTCTTCAAAACCAGCTCCAAATGACTTGCCACCACCTCCAATAGAAAATTAACTCAATTTTCTATATCGTCACATAATTTCATCCAATTCCAAGATTGTTATGGCCTTCAACGAAGGGCAAACTTCTGGTGCATCTGTTCTGTCCAACTAATGAAATTGTATATCTTGCGAATATTGTGACTTGGATGGTTTCTTTGACTTGAGTGAATGGCTGTAGCGTGGTTGACACCCCTTTTGATCCATTTTCATCCTTTTTGATGATTTAACCTATTAAGACTTCAAAAGCTAAATATACGAGAAAACTACCTCTTTTGGTGCAAAACCATTATAAAATAGTTAAATAAGATAGTAAAATCCATAATAAAAGTAGTAAAATATAGAGTATATCAACTTCCCCAGACTTAGCTCATTGGTTGTCCCCAAGAAAAACAAAAAATCTAAGCATAGAAAAGAGGTTTGAAAATAAGGGAACTCACATATCCTTGGGATCTTAGACTTGAAATCTGAACCTGTAATCGACATGAAACAGAATTAGCTCCGAGAATTTCACAACTTTCTCCCACCAATACTTTCGGAGGCCTTGTCCATACTCTTAATCTAAACACTGCAAAAATATCAACTTCAGATCATTTGACTCTCTACATTCATTTAGTTTTGTGTGAATTTCTCATCAAATAATATCATTCAGGGTGGATGGCACTAGGAGTTGAGAAAGGGATAGTCCTTGCTGAGATTTAAAGTGTTTAGGTGATGCGATCCTCCCAAGGAAAGGCACTCTTAAGTTGAGAAAGGGATAGTCCTTGCTGCAATGAACCCGTGAAGCTTCACTGACAAGGGATGTGGAGCGAATGGTCACACAGAAGTTGCGAAAGGCTTCTGATTTACTGGTTGATCCTTTGGATATGATGCACTAAGACGGATCAATGACTCCTTGGATATGACACACCAAGACGAGCAAAGTTGTTTGCTGGATATTACACACCAACAATGGTTTAACTTAAAAAGAGATTCTTATAAAAAAAGTTAGATGATCTCTCCTAAGAGAATTACAGAGTTTAAAAAGAGGAGAACAAGCCTAGGAACACACTCACAAGGCTTTCTCGAAACTTAACAAAATATTAAAGACAGAAACAGATAAAAAAAAAACCCTTCACTTCCTTTGACCTCCAAAATGACCCTTCACCTTCTGTTTTCGTCACTCCTCTTGACCAGCAACTTAGGCATTTAGTTTGGGCTCTTTATGGACTTGTAATAAGCACAAAATGGGCTGGACTTGATAGCTATCACCTTGGAGGGATTTCTGAATGTTTATGCCTTGGTTTTGATCACCAAATGGGTGATTTGGATGTGAATAATTTGCCTCATTAAAAACCTCTCTTTGGAAAATCCATTGGGACAAAACCAAAGATGAGGGAAAAAGTGTACAAATGAGACACATGCCCATTTGTTGATCTTGTATCAAAACCAATGATGTTTGGATAACATCTTTTCCATACTCTTTCTCAGCTACAAGCTCATCCACAGCTACAAGCTGCTCCTCTGCTTCAAGCCCTTCCTCGGCTACCAACTCTTCCTTAAGTTCCAAGTCTTTTGTGCTTTCCAGGATCATATCATCCTCTCCCTCTTGGAAAGGATTTGACTTCAAATCCAATTCTTCTACAATGAAAAGCACAAGATCAGTAACATCGAAACTCGAACTAACAGTATACTTACCTTGGAAATAAATTTTGTAGGCATTGTCATTGATCCTTTTGATTATCTTGAAAGGATCATCAATCCTTGGCATCAGCTTTGACTTGTATGTTGCATCTAGTGGTGCTTCCTTGACCAGTATGAAGCTACTGACGTCTTGGTGTTTATCCTGGTCCAAATCAGGTGGCTTAAATCATTTGTCTTCCTCTCTCTTTTCGGTCCTTCTTGTGCGCTTCAAGGCTGCTCTAAAACCTGTTTTTGGCTCTTTTGACAAAGACAAGTGAATTATATCTATGTGATCAGAGATAAAAGGATCTTTGAGAACATAGACACTTATCTTAGGGAGCACAATTTCTTTGTCTCTGGCTCGTATTAGGATTGCTTGTTGGGAATTGTAGTTTGATCTGAGCATAAGTAATGCATCTGGTGGGTTCTCCTTGATTTGAACAGAACACGTGAGATCTTTTCCTAGACCATGAATCAATATTGCATTGCCTCTAGTGAAATCTCCAATTCCACTCATGGTTCCTTGTTTGGGTTCTCTGTGGATGGATTAAGGCTGATGCAAATCTGGTGGCTTTCTTTGATTGCTAATGGGTTCAGTGCACCTTCAGCTCTTTTCAAGTCATCCTGGCTTTGGAGTTGAACCTCGAATGTGTTTCTCTTTGATGTCACTTCTCCTAAGTACTTATGCTTCTCCATGCCTCTTGTTCCTTTCTGAGCACTCATGGGACAGAACAAGTGCATTACACTTGACATAGAGAATTCAAAAACAAAGTATTTGAAAACTATGACCTGTTATGAGATTTTGCCAATATTGAATCAGGTTATTAGTTTCACTTATTCTAGTACCAAGCAAGATGTGTTGCGTAGACTCATCTGTGATAGTTATTCCTCTTGAAGCAAGATCAGGTGGGGCACGTGGTTCAAGTGCAAGTTGATCAGATGCCTCATCTGGACAAATAAGTGAGATGTGTGTTCCTGAACGTTTCTCCTTTTCACCTATACCTTTTTCAACTTCTTTTGGATAAGACAAGCGTGTTATCACGTCATGAGAACTATTGGAAACGGATTGGCTTAATTGATCACTTACCTTAGTTTGTTCTACATTACTAGTATTAATGATCTCAAGGTTTGAGATTTGTCTCTGATCCGTGATCAAGGCCAGCTCTTCTTCCTGCCCTACGAGCTTCTTTTGTGTATCCAGATCCCTGCCCAAGTGATTTTCTCCAGAATCTGAACTTGATTGCCTCTTTGCTCTCTGTCTCTTCTTGGGGATCTCTCTTGTTCCCTCTTGTTGAAGTTTTTGACGATATGTATCCAATTGATTATTCATGATCTGCTCAATCCGAGCTGTAAACGCTTCTATCAACAGCTTGTCGTTGTTGTTGTTGGTTTTTTGCCATGATAAGTCAACTTGGTCACTGATTTTTCACATCTGGAATTTATTGCGGATATGACTTTATTTCTTGGGGATTCCGTAGTAGTGTGGCCGTCGTTCCTGTTCTTTGGTGTATACTTATCCCTTAGCAGCTCCTTCAGACTTTCCCAGGTGGTGATAGTTGGCTCCTTGTAAAACCTGCGATCATCTGTTTCTCGCATCCACCACTTATAAGTGCCTCCTGTGAGTTGACCAATTGCATAAACTATCCTCTCCTTTTTTAGGATGCGATTGTAGTAAAACCAGTCATCCATGTTTCTTTCCCACTTTAGATAGTTTCTTTTTCCTGAAAATGCATAGAGTTGAATTTCATTAGCAGATCCATAATAAGAATTAAAATGAACCAGTGATTTAAGGGTGTGGGAAGTTTGATATTGTCTGCTCCATGTTGAACTCCTTGTGTTGTCTGGTTGTTTGAAATTTATCTCTCCACGGCCTGCAACTTCTTCTTCATTTTGCTGGCTTGAACTGTATCGAAAAAAATTTGGTTGTTCAGGCTCAAGTTCTTATCTGTCTGATTCACGACCATAGCCTTCTTCACTTTCAGACCATAACTCCTCCATGTAAGCATCTTCCTCATCACATATGCTCTGGTCAGAATAAGCTCCTTGATCAGACATCTTCCCTGAAACAAAAACACAACAGTCACCAGTAACTAGTCCTTATAAACAAGAAACAGATCACAAGTTCCTAATAGTACAAGTACTACAAACCTTAGCAATCTAAACGACAGATCTGATCACAGAAGGTGAAAAGACTAAAAAAAAACTTATAGTTTACAGAACAGAAACTATGAGTCTAGATCGAATTTTGTGAAACAGAAAAACTTGATCACACAACCTATAACTATAATTCGACCAGATCTGGGTGAGAATTTATTCATTTATTTATTTATTTTAAATAAGAAGATGAACAAACACGAAGATGATAGAGATAGAATACTCAACTTTCAGAGTGTGCTCTGATACCAAATGATGCGATCCTCCCAAGGAAAGGCACTCTTAAGTTGAGAAAGGGATAGTCCTTACTGCAATGAACCCATGAAGCTTCACTGGCAAGGGATGTGGGTCACACAGAAGTTGCGGAAGGCTTCTGATTTACCGGTCGATCCTTTGGATATGACGCACCAAGACAGATCGATGACTCCTTGGATATGACACACCAAGACGAGCCAAGTAGTTTGCTGGATATTAAACACCAACAATGGTTTAAATTAAAAAGATATTTTTATAAAAAAGATAGATGATCTCTCCTAAGAGGAGAACAAGCCTTGGAACACACTCACAAGGCTGTCTCGAAACTTAACAAAATATTAAAGACATAATTTGAACAGATAAAAAAACCCTTCACTTCCTTTGACCTCCAAAATGACCCTTCACCTTCTGTTTTCGTCACTCCTCTTGACCAGCAACTTAGACATTTAGTTTGGACTCTTTATGGACTTGTAATAAGCACAATATGGGCTGGACTTGATAGCTATCACCTTGGATAGATTTTTGAATGTTTTTGCCTTGGTTTTGATCAGCAAATGGGTTATTAGGATGTGAATCATTTGCCTCATTAAAAATGTCTCTTTGGAAATCATATTGGGACAAAACCAAAGATAAGGGAAAAAGAGTACAAATGAGACACATGCCCATATGTTGATCTTGTATCAAAACCACTGAGGTTTGGATAACATCTTTTCCATACTCTTTCTCAGCTACAAGCTCATCCTCAGCTACAAGCTCCTCCTCTGCTTCAAGCCCTTCCTCGGCTACGAGCTCTTCCTTATGTTCCAAGTCCTTTGTGCTTTCCAGGAACATATCATCCTGGCTCTAATACCAAATGATGCGATCCTCCCAAGGAAAGGCACTCTTAAGTTGAGAAAGGGATAATCCTTGCTGCAATGAACCCGTGAAGCTTCACTGACAAGGAATCTGGAGCGAATGGTCGCACAGAAGTTGCGAAAGGCTTCTGATTTACCAGTTGATCATTTGGATATGACGCACCAAGACAGTTCGATGACTCCTTGGATATGACACACCAAGACGAGCCAAGTTGTTTGCTGGATATTACACACCAACAATGGTTTAACTTAAAAAGAGATTTTTATAAAAAAGATAGATGATCTCTCCTAAGAGAATTACAGAGTTTATAAAGAGGAGAACAAGCCTTGGAACACACTCACAAGGCTGTCTCGAAACTTAACAAAATATTAAATACATAATTTGAACAGATAAAAAAAACCCTTCACTTCCTTTGATCTCCAAAATGACCCTTCACCTTCTGTTTTCGTCACTCCTCTTGACCAACAACTTACGCATTTAGTTTGGGCTCTTTATGGACTTGTAATAAGCACAAAATGGGCTGGACTAAATAGCTATCACCTTGGATGGATTTCTGAATGTTTATGCCTTGGTTTTGATCAGGAAATGATTTATTTGGATGTGAATCATTTGCCTCATTTAAAACCTCTCTTTGGAAAACCCATTGGCACAAAACCAAAGATGAGGGGAAAAGATTACAAATGAGACACATGCCCATTTGTTGATCTTGTATCAAAACCAATGAGGTTTAGATAACATATTTTCCATACTCTTTCTTAGCTACAAGCTCATCCTCAGCTACAAGTTCATCCTCAGCTACAAGCTGTTCCTCTGCTTCAAGCCATTCCTCGCCTACGAGCTCTTTCTCAAGTTCCATGTCCTTTGTGCTTTCCAGGATCATATCATTAGGGTTACTAGAAGCTTGGGAGGATTCTAAATATTATGCAAAACCGTAAGAGAGAACAAACACGTTGATGTCCACAGTTTCCCAACCACTTCAATGCATAACTACTTCTTATCCCCCAAAATTAGATGTTTCTAGGAATCACTATAAATCTTCCAACTCTTCTATATCGTTCCATGGCATTCCTTGGGATTTTCTTTGGCAATAAGACTCTTTTATTGACTCGTTTTTCTTTCCCTTTTCGTTTTCTCTTTGATCTTTTCTCTTTTTTGGTTTTTTTAATAAAGGGGGAAAACGGTCTTTCTTTGATATTAGTCATCATAGGCACAAAAATTTACCATGATTTATGAATTCCAAGGAAAGGCCAAGCTCTTAAATCTTGTTGTAGTACTCCACCAAATTCTTCCAATCTCCGCATCTCCAGTGGTTGGAAAACAACGTCAATCATCTTTCTCTCCGAAGTTTTTCCACATATCTGTACATATGACAATGAAAACAAGAGTGCATGAGGTATGAAAAGAGGTAAGGGTTATAGGTGGGGTACCAACTAAAAATGAGCTTGCCATTCAGGAACAACAAAGAGTGGTAAAGAGGACAAGATGTCCTGAATGTGTGATTCATTTCCCTGATCTTATACCTTTAATGAGAGATATTTAAAAATCAGATTAGTAGTCAAATAAGATAGAGTCAAAATTAGATTCATTGAAACCAATGCAAGATGAAATTTTCTGGGGGGAGTCCAGTCATGGGGTTTCTGAATCAATTGTCCTAAACAAACCCTGCAACAATGGTCACTGAGTTTTGAAACCCAAGCTTTAGTTCCTAGAAAAGTGTCATAATTCCAAAACTTATTTTGACTCAATAAAATTTTTTTTAGAAAATAAAATTTTAAAGACTTAAAAATAAAATAAAAACAAACACTAACAAACGTGTTAGTAAACAACAATCCCCCAGACTTACTTTGCACCGTCCCCGTGTGAAAGCAAATCAAATTAAGGGAGTAATAAACTGAAAAGAAATAAATATTAAAAATTGAAAAGATGAAGATTAGAACGATTGTACCGGATTTGGACAAAACAACCATGAAGTTTGATTTTATTCCACGAATTCGGTGTGTATGGGGCAACTTTGAACTCGGCATGATTCAGGAGTAAAGTAGCATCTCTAAATAGTTCCTTAGGTCCCTAATATCAGTTCTTCTTTGAGCTCGAGCTACTGATTCCACACAGTTTTGAAAATTGTCCCACGGTTACTCGATTTGGCTCACCGGAAGAGTCTCACTGAGAAATCTTGCAAACGGTGAAGATTTTCTCGAGAAATATTGAAAATCCACCTAGAAACATGGTATGTTGATGAAGATGGAGACATTTTGCTCGAGCCGTTTGTCATATGGTCCATGATATTAGTGATATGGTCCGCCGGAAGAGGGTGTAGTGGCATAACTTGCAAACCGTACATAATTCCTTGAACCATATCAAAAATTCACTGCATAACATTACATTTTAGGTCAGTAGGTGAAGTGTGAGGCACTTTGCTCGAGTGGTTTTGCGGATGGTCCACGAAGTAGGTGATTTGACTCGCTGGATGATGCTTGTTGATCCAAAAGTTAAACCGCAAAGAATTCCTCGAACCATGTGGAAAATTTTCCGAACCAAATGACATCATAAGTATTCTCGTCAATTTTGAGACTATTTGGTTGAACGGATTCAGACTTTGTTCATAGCATCCTTCGTTGTGGACCATTGGTTCCACAATTGGTGCGAGCCATTGGTAGGTGTCCTTGACCAATATGATTTTCTGACCTTCCCCTTGAATACCACGGTTTTGTGTCTCTCTTTTTCTCTCTTTTAGTTCACATCTCCTTTGATTTGTGAGTCCACAAAAGGTCTTGATGCAAATCCTATAAAGTACAAAATATCCTTGCAAAAACACTTGAAATCACTCGTTAAATGCTTCTTGGATCTAGATCTCTCCATAATTGATATTGAGTTCCAAATCCAAGATTTCATAAGATAAACCATAGGAACAAATTAAATCCAAATATGAATCAAAATTAATAAAAATGTATAATTGAAGTGAACAAAACGAGAATAATGAGGAATCTTTGTCAAGATGTGTAATTTAATTCAACAACCAATTTAATTTAACTAAAAATATCAAATTTAAAATGCATAAGTTCAATAATCAATAATTCCATTAAAAATAAACTTGATGAAACATTTAGATTAAAAATAATGAATTTATGAAAATGAAAATTTAAAAATAAATTTGGTCAATATTCTTTGTGAATTATAATTTAAAAATTGGTTGTGAATAAATATAAGAAAAAAAAGAAAAATTTACCTTTTTATGGACCATGGTTAGGTGGGTGGTTCGGTGGTTCGATTCATGGGTCGAGACAGGTTGGTCCGTAGGTTGACCGTGCGTCATGGTCTGGGTCATGAAATTCATGATTGTGGGTCATGGGATAGTCGATCCATGGGTCGTATGGTGAGTCATATGGTGGGTCATGGAGGTGGGTGGTGGGTCGAGTTTTTGTATCCCACAGGTCCTGAGCATCGGGCACGGGGTCGTGACCGATGGTGGGTGGGTTTTGATCGAGGATTTCTTACCTAGGGTGTGGATTGGCTGAGCATCGGTCAAGGGTTTTGGCCGATGCTCGTGACTGGTGTGCCTGGGTCAATATTTCTTTACCTGTGGGTCATGTTTGGGTTTGCATCGGTCACGAGTTTTGGTCGATGCTCATGACCGGTGTGTTGCTTAGTCTGATGGTTAGCATCAGTCACCAGCCCATCGGTGCGTCTGACCCGTGTCGTCCATTTTTGCCGATCTTCATCTAAAATCAATTTTTTTATTTTTATAAACCATTTTATTAAAATCATGAAAAATCATAAATAAATAAATAAGTGTATAACAAAGTCATAAAATTTAAAACCAAATATAAAACTTAATTTAAAGACTTAAATAAAATTAAATAAAGCCAAATATGGGTTGCCTCACATAAAGCGCTTGTTTTAAGTCTTTTAGCTCGCTCCTTAGGTTAACCTTAGCTCGTGATCTTTGTCTCATATGATCTTCATATTCATCGAAAGATTGTTGAAGATGACTCTTTACCAATACTTCTCTCTTCTCTGAAGCAATGTAACGAGTACGCTTTGAAGGAAAGCAAGGAGGTGTTGCGTAGTGGAAGACATCTCCAAAGTTGGCGGCTCGTCGCTCTGAAGAAGTTTGATGAGCTGAAGGTTGCCATCGACCTGAGCAAGGTCAACCATGGCCTCTATTGATTTCCCATTTTGCTTCTCAATCTTCTCCTTGGCTCGGTCAATCCTTTCCTGAAACTTTGCAGCCATATCCCGCCTTACTGCTTTTGTAGTCTCTTCACTGTCGCCTCATGCAGGGACTTTGTAGCGAGGCTATTTGCGCATCCCTTCTAGCCTTGGATGCTCCTAGTTTCAATGCCATCTCCTCGGCCTGTTCGTGTTTTTCCTTCAGAAGCTTCTACTCAGCCTCCATGGCATTGATCCGAGTCGAGGCTCTCCCTAGTTCGGTGGCATGTTTGCTTTCCTCCTCATTAAGCTTTCTTTCTTTCGGCATCCTCAACTCGTTTCCCTTCCTTTCGAGCATCCGACTCATAGCCAAGTGCCATCTTATTGATTTAAGCCAGAAACTGTACAAACAAGGATTCAGTAAAGAACTTCAAAATAACAAACAGAAAATATATCCGAGGGCTCAGTCAGACAGTACCTTAATGCCTCGGATTGACATTTCAGCATACGATTTACTTCTAGGTAACGTATCTGGAGGAGGGAAGTGGTCTCCAGGACAAGTAACCTTTGAAAACAATGTAGCCGCGGTGGAAGCATCACCATATGTTGCCTCGGTCACTTTAGCAAGAGCATGGTCGTTAGAAGCTGGCGTCGGCTCGGCAGGAACGCGAGTAGATTTCGAAGCAACTCGCCTTTGTCTCTTCAGGATCTCCTCTTTAGAATGACTTTTTTCCTTGTCGATGCTTGCGGTCGAACGTTTTCTACTCGTCGCTCCCTTAGACACGGCTATGTCTTTATGTTGGGCAAGAGATGAATCATCAGGCCTGATTGGAGTCCCGTAACAATTTCTCTCCCAATTGAACCGGAAGGTATCGCATCGTTAAGATCCACATGAGGCATTGATAAAAGAAGCTCTCGTACATAGTAAAATGGTTCGAAGGAAGTTTATCAGCTCGGTCCAATTTCGAAGGAAGCACCAGTTCAACCTCCTCGGAGATGTGAAACCTTTGCCTTAACTCCTCCAAAGATTCCGGAGTGGAAAGAGTTGAACCTGCGGATTGGGTTTCTTCCTCTTAGCTTTGACTTTCTTAGAGGCTCGTTGCTTCGAAGAACCTGATCCTTTACTACCCGTTAAGAGCTCTAGCTCTTGTCTCGCCTCAGCGGGATTGAAGTTCCAATCATCTGGTTTGACTTTTACTTTTAAGGGATTCGCCGCTTCATCGAATGGCTCGTCAATAAGAGAAGGACCAATCTCTAGAGGATTTGCCGTGCTACTTCTAGCCTCAAACACTGGAGAATGAATTTTTTTTCTCACGAGCCGCAAAGGGCCTGTAGCCAAAATGACTGAATCATCCAAACTCACAGAGACCGACATCGAAGGACAATTTCGATCGGCAAAAAAACCTTAGAAGAGGATCGGCTCGTCGAAAGGGAAAATCTCAAAAGAGCTCAGCAATAAGTTAACAGCTCGGATCGGAGTCTTCAATGGACTCGTCGAAAGACTTAGGGGCAGATCGAAAACTTTGAAGTTTCATCAGAAAACTCAAAGAAGTTTGAAGGTAGATCAGAATCTTCAAGGGGGCTCGTCGGAAAGTTTGAAGATAGCTGCGATTTTGGTTGAAGAAAGATCAGATAATTTAAGAGATCGGCAGCGGAAGGATAAAAATCGAAAAAACCCTAGCCAAAACTTAAACATAAAAGGGGAAAAAGAAAGAGAGAGAAGAGAGCTACCTGTTTTTGAAAAATTGGAGAAGTAAAATTGTGAAGCAAATGAAGAGAGGATCGGATATATATAGGCATTTAAAGCAAGATATGACGACATCATACCTCGGGAATCAGCAGAAAAATTGTTACACTTCTTGACGTAACAAGAATATTCGCCAAATTTTACACAGAATTCCCGACCCAAAACTTTACACATAAGTAAACCGAGCCATCGGAGCAGCTCGGTAACACGTCAAAAATTGCAGCTCGGCAACACGTCAAATACAGCAGCTCATCAAATGGCGTCAAGGTTCAGCTACACTGAGGCTCGGCAACCAGCTTGGAATGGCATTAACAGGCTCGGAAAGTTGATCTCGGACCCAACTACTTTCACCTTGGCACTACCATCACTAATACTGCTAAGTTGGGGGGCTAACTATAGGTTCAGGTTTCACCCCACTGAGATCAATGGGAAATTGGCTAACTACAAAAGATGGGCCAAGCTGAACAAGCCCAGCACACTATAAGCCGAGTCCAAGAGCTTCAATGAACCGAGCCCACGAGCCAAAAAGCTCAGATCGATACACTGACAAAGCCAAAGGGGCTCGATTTGGTAAGAAAATGCACAAAGGGCACGGTTTAGATTGATGACGAGCAGAGAAGCTTGGTTCGGTTCGGCACAATGACGAGCCGAGAAGCTTGGATCAGTTTGGTATGATGGTGAGCTAAGAAGCATGGATCAACTTGGGTACACTGCAAACCGGTGTCTTCATCATTAGTTCGGCAATAAGCATTTTCCCGTCCCTGTTCATTGTGGGAGTCGAAATCAACACAATTAGAATTTGTCGGAGGTTTGTTAAGGGGGATGAAATTTCTGCGGATGAACCACAAACGGAGAGATCCAAAGATGGTTTTTATTAAGCTGTGTCGAAAAGCTTTCGTACAAGAGTTTGAGAGCAAAAAGTCTAGAGTTTTTTGCTAAGTAAATTGCGGATCCCTTTTTCAAGGGATGTACATAGATATATATAGTCGTTCGAATTGGCCAGGTCAATCCCAAAGGGATTAGGAAAACTTCCTAATCCTTCGGGATTTCCGTTTTAGCAAGTCGGCTTGGCTTCGTGGGCCTTTGACCCATCGTGGGTCGGAGATGGGCTTGTCGTTCTTGTATAGAAATGACTTCGGCCGCGTCGTCTTCCAGCTTCGTATAAAAATAACTTCGGCCGCGTCGTCTTCCAGCTTCGTATAAAAATGACTTCGGCTGCGTTGTCTTTAGGTTTCGTATAGAATCGACTTCGGCCAAACAGTCTCGTATGATTTTGACTTCGGCCAAGCAGTCTCGTATGATTTTGACTTCGGCCAAGCAGTCTCGTATGGTTTTGACTTCAGCCAAGTAGTCTCGTATGATTTTGTCTTCGGCCAAGCAGTCTCGTATAAAAACGACTTCGACGGAAACGAGCTCGTATCGTGCCTAAGTGAATTCGTATCATAGCCGAAGTGAGCTCGTTGGCCAAAGTGGAGGCTTGCCGATGCGAGCTCGTTGGCCAAAGTGGAGGCTTGCCGAAGCCAGGCTATGCCGAAATGGAGGCTTGCCGAAGCAAGGCTATGCCGAAGTGGAGGCTTGCCGAAGCCGGGCTATGCCGAAGTGGAGGCTTGCCAAAGCCAGGCTATGCCGAAGTGGAGGCTTGCCGAAGCCAGGGCCATGCCAAAGTGGAGGCTTGCCGAAGCCAAGCTGTGCTGAAGTGGAGGCTTGCCGAAACCAGGGCCATGCCGAAGTGGAGGCTTGCCGAAGCCAGGCTGTGCCGAAGTGGAGGCTTGCCGAAGCCAGGGCCATGCCGAAGTGGAGGCTTGCCGAAGCCAGGCTGTGCCGAAGTGGAGGCTTGCGGAAGCCAGGCTGTGCCGAAGTGGAGGCTTGCCGAAGCTAGGCTGTGCAGAAGTGGAGGCTTGCCGAAGCCAGGCTATGCCGAAGTGGAGGCTTGCCGAAGCCAGGGCCATGCCGAAGTGGAGGCTTGCCGAAACCAGGGCCATGCCAAAGTGGAGGCTTGCCGAAGCCAGGCTGTGCCGAAGTGGAGGCTTGCCGAAGCCAGGCTATGCCGAATTGGAGGCTTGCCGAAGCCAGGGCCATGCCAAAGTGGAGGCTTGCCGAAGCCAGGCTGTGCCGAAGTGGAGACCTGCCGAAACCAGGGCCATGCTGATGTGAGCTCCCGTGCTGATGTGGGCTTGCCGATGTGAGCTCCCGTGCCGATGTGACCTTGCCGAAGTGGAGCTCTCCCTGCCGATGTGGGCTTGCCGAAGTGGAGCTCTCCCTGCCGAAGTAGGCTTGCCGAAGTGGAGCTCTCCCCATTCGTTGCCGAAGTCTCCGTGTTTGCCTAAGTCTCCAAGCTTGCCGAAGTCTCCAAGCTTGCCGAAGTCTCCAAGCTTGCCGAAGTCTCCGTGTTTGCCTTTACTCCAAGCTTGCCGAAGTCTCCGTGTTTGCCGAAGTCTCCAAGCTTGCCGAAGTCTCCGTGTTTGCCTAAGTCTCCAAGCTCGCCGAAGTGGAGCAAAGCTTTGCCGATGTGAGCCAAAGCTTGCCTAAGTGGAGACAAGGCCTGCCTAAGCGGAGACAAGGCTTGCCTAAGTGGAGACAAGGCTTGCCTAAGTGGAGGCAAGGCTTGCCTAAGTGGAGACAAGGCTTGCCTAAGCGGAGACAAGGCTTGCCTAAGTCTCCATGCCGAAGTCAAGCTTCCTTGGCCGAAGATGGAGCTGCTTTGGCCAGAACGGCCTCTCTTGTGCTTAAGTGGACTCGTATGGAAATGGCTTAGGCACAATTTCGGCCTTGTCCGATTCTTCGTATTTTCATACTTAGCCATTTTCCCATTGATCACAGCTGGGTGGGTTTTGACCCCAACAGTTAGCCCCCAGCTCGGTAGTTTCAGTGATGATAGTGCAGAGGTAGAGGAAGTCCAAGCTGGGATCAATGTGCCGTGTCGATTGGTACGAGCTGAGCTGACACGACGCTGAGTTCGTCGTTTTTGATATCTACCAGGTTCTCTGTCTTCAGACTGATAATCTTTTTTCCAGTAGAAATTTCTTCATTCAACTGTGTTTTTGCCCGATTCCCAATGCCTGATGACATCATCTTTTGCTTTATGAGCCTATATATGCTCCCCTTCTCCTCATTTCCTCTTCACTTCTTCACTTCTCAAAAATCTCAAGGTAACTTCTCTCCTCCCTTCTCTCTCCTCCTCTTGAAGATATTTTTTTAGGTTGCTTTGTTGTTTTTTTTTTTGTTGTCTCTAAAATTGTTTTCGGCCGGGGTCTTCTCTGCCGAAGCAATCTTTTGCCGAAGTGGTGCTCGGCCGAAATACTTTTTCGCCGAAGTGATTTTCTTTGCTGGGCGAAACGGAGAGTCCTTTTAATGTAAAAATCGAGATGGAGAATTGGAGTTCCGATTGTGTTAGGATTAGGCAAGACGCGAGCCTTCGGGAGTGTTCTTCAAAGCGGCGAGTTTCTAAGGGCACATACAAGCATGAGGCACCTGATCCACCAGGATCTACTCTATCCACTGCTGAATCTTTGGAGACCCTCAGGCACCGTTTCAACATTTCCGAAGAAATTGACTTCATCCTTCCATCGCCATCGGATCGGGCCAGTGAGCCCCCAAAAGGGTTTTTTACCTTGTACGAGAGTTGTTTCTACATGTGCTTCATATGGTTCCCAATACCAGGGGTCATCCTTGGGTATCTGTGGAAGCATAGACTGGCTCTGGTGCAAATAACTCCGCGGGGAATTCGACACCTGGTTGGGATCGTGGTCCGCAGCTTCGAGTGTGGCGAAGAAGTCACCGTGGATCACTTGTTAAACCTGCTATCCTTCCGGACATTTCGCTCCAAGGATTCGCTTCTTTACTCCCTTTCGAACAAAGCTCACCGCAAAATTATCAGAGGATTCCCAAGTAAAGACAGATATTGGGAGGATTATTTCTTCTTTGTGCCCATCTCCGAGGCTTCGGTTGGTGCAGATTGGGTTAACAAAATTAGGACCACATGGAGAAAAATCGGTAGCCGGCCAATAGCTTTACGAGCTTTTCTGTCTCGTTGAACATGTCATGACCCTCCGTCTTATTTGTTGGTTTTGCAGTTCCTAATCCGCTTCCGACGTGTCCTCCGGACATAATTACGCTTTGTGAGACTCTAGCTTCTGGTGAGTGCGACTGGCAAGGAGATTTTACTCTTCAAAGAGTAGAGAGAGCGCGGGCACGATACTTTGGGTATTATTCTCCGAGTTCGACTCCTTCGTGTTCTTCTAGCAGTACGAAGAGAGCCATGGGGAAAAGACCATATGTTCGCGAAAGGATGGAGGCCGAAAGCCGCGCCGCGATGGAGCAGGCAGATGTTGGCCGAACTGAGATTTCTGCGGAGCAGCTAAGTGCTGCCCTTGCTTTTCCCTTGGGCGACTCATTTGTCGAACCGTCCGCACTGGCCCCGTCGATCCCCATTGTGAGAGAGGTCATGTTGGGTCTTGGGCGATTGTACTTGCCTCCGATTCACCGCAGAAAGGGCAAGGCTGCGGCTACAAGTGAGGATGCCGATCAGGTGAGGCCGGTCCGGAGACGTGTCTCGGCAAAGGCTGACAGGGGGAAAGATCCTCGAAAGGATGACGCTCCTGGACGAAAAAGGCGTAACACATGGTTAGTAGTGCCGCCGAGCACGAGCTGCCCTCGCAACCCGTATCTCAGCCGTTTGCTGCTGAAATGTTTTGTGACGATGCGTCGGCCTCGGCCACTCTCTTCTCCAAGATTCTCTCCAAGGGGGATTGTTTTCCTCCTCCCGATACTTTGTCTTGGAGCAAGCTATATGCTGAAATGTCTCGCCGTGGTGCTAAGGTAGTTTGCATCGAACTCCTTTTTTTTGTACTTCGTTGAAAATGCGATGCCTGATCTCTCTTTTTCTCTCCGTTCAGTTCGTGGCCTCTATTAACAAGATGACGTCCGGTTACGAGGTGGACGTTCGTAAGAATGCGAGGAGGGCCGAGCGTGCACGGAAAGTGGCCGAAGGGCTTCGATCAAAGCTTACCGAAGCCAAGCGTGAGCGCGATGCTGCGGTGGAGACAGCGTCGAAACAGAAGGAAGACTTGGAGTCCTATCGGGTCCAGCAAGAGGCTCAAGTGGCCGAGCTCCAGCGGATGTTGAGCTCGGAGAGGGCTATGACCGACAAGAAGGTTGAACGGGCCAAAAAGGGGGCAATGCGCGGACTGGCCGAGAAGTTTCAATCCAAAGTCGCCCGAGCCAAGGAGAAGATCAAGATCTTGGGCGAATCATCGAAGAACAGCGTCGTCGATCTTGCCCAAGTTGACGGGAACCTTGAACTCCTTGCGCTGCTCCGCGGTGACGAACCACCTTTGCTGGATGCCAAAACTGAGAAACTCGAGGGATGGAGAGCGAGGTACGCTGGTGCCGATGACGAGTTTGATAAGTTGGCCGCCTCATTGGGGAACGACCTAGTGGTCTCGCCGATCTCTGAAGACTCGGTCGACATCGCACTTGGTAATGAGTCTATTGAGGCGTTAGCGGTGGATGTCGGCGTTCGCGTATTCTCCGGATCCAACAGGGGTAAGCTTGGTTCGAATGAAGCCTCTGAATCTGAGACGACGGCCAAATCCTCTTACGATGATTAGGGTGCGTCTTCGAGGGGTAAGGTATGATGATGATGGGGAACTACCCAAGTCATCATTTTAATTATGCTTTGACGTTATTTGGACATGGTGCCTGGATGGCTTTATCCATATTGACTTGTTATGTTTGCCTTGCGGCTTTGGCTTTGGTTGTGTCGTTTCTTTGTTGTTGAAACTTGTTGCTTGAATGCTGCTTTTTTTATTCAAGGAGGACTGATCCGTTTTGCTATAGTTTGCGCTAGTGTTAATACCGACGATTCGTTCGTTTTGTTTCGAATGATTATGTTAGTGTAAGCATACTTGCTTCGATTATGAGCACATGCGTTCTGACCAACGATTTGTTTGTTGGGTTTTCGGATGAACATTTCGGTTTGCGGATATGCTACCGTAAGCGTATCCGCTCCGACAATGGACACGTAGTACTGTTGCGACCAACGATTTGTTGTTGGGTTTAGGATGAACATTTCGGTTTACGGATACACTTCCGTAAGCATATCCATTCTGACAATGAACATGTAGTACTGTTAGGACCAACGATATGTTGTTGGGTTTAGGATGAACATTTCGATTTACGGATACGCTACCGTAAGCATATCCGCTCCGACAATGGACATGTCATTTATATAGCGCGCGCTTTTAATCTGCTAGGATGTAGTAGTTAGATCCGTAAAGGATGTAGTAGTTAGATCCGTAAAGGATGTAGTAGGTCGTTGCTGTGGCCAGCAGCAACGAGGGTGAAGAGCGTCGCCTGTTTTAGTTAGGAATTTAAGTGATTCCTGAAAGGTGCGTATGTGATACCTGTTTCGGTTAAGGCTTTATAACCCGTGGAGGGTGTGATATGAAGAAAATTGCTTCGAGAAGCTTGCATTAAGTAGACACGGAGTCTATTACAAAGGTGGGAGTATACGAGTATACGTACCCACTCCCCCCCCTTTTTTAGGAGGGGGCAGCTGAACCCATCCGAAGATGAGCTGCCTACGTACCCTTTGCAGGGATCAAGCCGCCCTGTAGTTCATGTGAAGTAGCCTAAGTATAGTACTTCTTGAGGTGCATTGCATTCCACGATCTTGGTATTGGGACATCAGACATGTTGGCGAGTTCGTACACTCCGGGTCGGATTACTTTCGTGATTTGGTAAGGTCCTTCCCAGTTTGCTCTGAGTTTGCCGGCGTTCCGCTCAGCAGTATTCTGGAAAAATTTCCGTAGGACCAGGTCTCCTTCGTAGAACGGTCGATTTCGTACGTGAGAGTTGTAGTATTTCGCCGCTGCGTTCTGGTAATTCTGAATTCGGATCAAGGCTTGATCCCGTCTTTCGTCGATCAAGTCCAACTCGTCAAGCATCAAAAAAGTGATTGAGTCCTTCTTTCTCTGGGAGTAGTCTTCGGCGGACTCCAGGAAAATTTATCTCAGGTGGAATGACGCATTCTGTCCCATAGACGAGGGCGAACGAAGTTTCGTTGGTTGCTCGTCACGGTGTCGTTCTATGAGACCACAATACACCTTCCAGTTTGTCGGCCCATCGGCCTTTCTTCTGGTTGAGGCGTTTCTTGAGACCGTCGAGAATTGTTTTGTTTATTGCTTCAGGCTGGCCGTTGCCTTGTGGATATCGTGGGGTGGATTTGCTCAACCGGATCTTCCACTTCTCGCAGAAAGCTTCGAACCTTGTGGAAATGAACTGGGATCCATTATCGGTGACGATCTCGTATGGGACTCCATGTCGGCATATGATGTTCCTCCATACGAAACTTTCGACTTGTGCATCCTTGATGCTGGCGTACGAATCTGCCTCCACCCACTTTGAAAAATAGTCTGTCAGGACCAATAAGAATCGTTTCTGCTTTGACGGATGTAGAGGTCCAACGATGTCCATGGACCATCGCATGAAAGGATAGGGTGATGATATCGAAGAAAGCATCTCGGTCGGCTGATGAATCATTGGTGCGTGACGTTGACACTTCTCGCACCTGGACGAGTATTTCTCGCAATCTTGTATCATGGTCGGCCAGTAATAGCCATGTCGTTTGATTTTTATTGCCAAGGCTCGTCCTCCCGAGTGGTTACCAGAGGAGCAGCCGTGGACCTCCTCCATGATTGCCCTTGCCTCCTTTCCTTCGACCCAGGCGAGTAATGGCCCCGAGAATCGCCATTTCAAAACATTACCGTCGAGCAAGATGTAGCGCGCTGCTTGCGCCCGAAGTTTTCGAGCTGCCCATTTGTCTGAAGGTAAGATACCATCGCAGATGTATCCGCGGATGTCGTCGAGCCACCCTTTGTCGCAGCCATACTGTATGCCCGTACACGCTCCATTCATCTTGACGACTCCAGTTTCGTGGCAGGGGTCGACGTTGGAGGGGAGGGTCGTAAAGTCCTCGTCCATAGACGTTGCTTCTTCTGCAGCATTCGCAGGATCTTCGTCTTCGATGACTGCATCTATTTCCATTCGAGAGGCCTGTCTTTCGTCTGCCGCGTATGTCTCGTCCTGGACCATCGAGCCGTTGATTAATGCTTCTCGTTCGTCAGCGTCATCTCCAGCATTGGCTGGTGCACATGCTTTCTCCCTTGCAGTCCTGGCTGCTTGGGATCGAGTAACTACACTCACTGTTTCCGTGAGAGTGATGCTTGGGCGCTCGATGAATTCCACCGGAATAACTCGTTTCAGGGCTGGATCAGAAGTGGATGCGAGGGCGGCCAGTGCATCAGCCGAAGTGTTTTCTCCTCGTGGAATACGCGTGAGTGTGAACTCTTTGAACTAAGCAGTCAAGTCTTTGACGACTTTCAGATACGCCTCCATACGATCGTCTTTAGCTGCGTATTCTCCGCTGAACTGGTTTGCGACCAACTGTGAATCGCAGAACGCGTGAATGCAGTCAATCTTGAGTCCTTGCGCAAGCTTTAATCCGGCAATCAGGGCTTCGTATTCTGCTTCGTTGTTGGAGGCGTGAAAACCTAGGCGGAAGGATTGTTCAAGTATCTCCCCATTGGCGACGTCAGACGTATCCCGACCCCTGAACCATTTTTGGATGATGAGCCATCAACGTGAAGTTGCCAAGTCGAATTCGGGTTTCCTTTGGCGAGGCTTTCCTCCGGAAGCTCGATTAAAAAATCGGCAAGTACTTGCGATTTTACGCAGGTTCGTCCGCGATACTCGATGTTGTATTCGCTGAGCTCGATAGCCCACTTGGCCAATCGCCCGGATTGGCTTGGGCTGTGCAAAATCGATCGTAGGGGTAAAGGACTAAGGACCACAATGGAGTGTGATTGGAAGTATGGCCTTAGTTTCCTGGCAGACATGACCACCGATAGGGCGAATTTCTCCATATGCGGGTATCTTATCTCTGCGTCGGTGAGGGTCTTACTGACGTAAAAAATTGGTTTCTGCTCCCCCCGGTCATCGCGAATGAGTACTCCGCTTACTGCCGTGGTGGTGATTGCGGTGTACAGGAAGAGCGGCTCTCCCTCGACTGGCTTTGCAAGCACCGTGGGACTGGCGAGATATTTCTTCAACTACTGGAAAGCGTCTTCGCACTTCTCTGTCCATTTGAATTTCTTGTTTCCTCGTAAAGTGTCGTAGAACGGTAAGCACTTATCGGTGGACCGCGAAATAAATCTGTTGAGTGCAGCCACCCTGCCAGTCAGTCTCTGTACTTCATGTTTTGAATTTGGGGAAGCCATCTGGATGAGGGCGTCGATCTGCTTTGGATTGGCTTCGATTCCGCGATGAGTAACTAAGTAACCAAGAAACTCGCCGGACGTGACTGTGAATCTACACTTTGTCGGGTTGAGCTTCATGTTGTGCGAGTTGAGCTGTCAGAAACATTACTCCAAATGTAACACGTGATTCGTTGCCTCTAGCAATTTCACCAGCATGTTGTCTATGTACACCTCCATCGTTCTTCCGAGTTGATTGGCAAACATCTTGTTTACTAAGCGCTGATATGTGGCTCCGGCATTCTTGAGGCCGAAAGGCATCACCTTGTAGCAATAGATTCCACGATCCGTAATGAAGGCTGTCTTCTCACGATCATCGGGATTCATTAGAATCTGATTGTATCCAGAGAATGCGTCCATGAAAGATAAAAGCTTGTTACCGGCCGTTGCTTCGACCAGTCGGTCAATGTGTGGTAGTGGGAAGCTGTCTTTCGGGCATGCCTTGTTTAAATCGGTGAAATCGACACACACCCGCCATTTTCCGTTCTTCTTTTTGACTACAACAGGATTCGCCAGCCAATCCGGGTACTTGACTTCCATTATCGACCCGACTCGTAAGAGTCTTTCGACTTCGTCGTTCACTGCTTTCGCCCTGTCAGGACCCAACTTTCTCCGTTTTTGCTTAATTGGTTTGAAGGTTGGGTCGATGTTCAATTCGTGACTGGTTACTCCGATATCAATTCCGGGCATATCCTCTGCTGCCCACGTGAAAGTGTCCACGTTTTCTTTTAAGAATGAAACCAGTTTTTCCTTGATTTTTTCGTCGAGGGCGGATCCAATCTCTACGCATCGTTCCGGGTGTTCGTCGTCGATGCAAACTGATATTACGGGGTCGCAGGGCTGTTCGACTGGTTCTTCTTCGCGATCCTCCGCAATCTGTAATTGCTATAAGAGCTTTGAGAGCTCTTTTACTGGCTCCCTGTCTGTCTTCATCTTCTTGCGTTATGACTTGGCTATTGGATCGGTGACAGGATTCCTGAGCTTGTGTGCAGCGAGGAAGCATACGCGGGACTCCTTCTGATTTCCCAAAATTGTTTTGACTCCGCTTGGTGTTGGGAATTTGATGCAGAGGTGGTAGGTCGAGGCTACGGCGCGCATTGAATTTAACCAAGGTGTGCCGACGATGACGTTATAGATTGCTGGGTGATCGGCTACCGAGAACTCGACGAGCTTGATGACACCCCCAGCTTCTACAAGCAGCTTGATCGTCCCGATTGTCGTCGTCGTTTCTCCGAAAATCCAGTCAATGGTTTAGGGAAAGCCACTATGTCGGACGGATTGATATCCATTCTTTTGAGAGTTTTTTTGAAGATTATATCCACTGTGCTGCCCGTATCCACCAGCACCCGGGCTACGTCATAGCCACTGATGATCAACTCAATTACGAGAGGGTCATCGTGTGGTTTGTCGATTCTGGTTGTTTCCCTTTCTGCGAATGAGATTACGTCGTCAGGGAACTTGGAGGGTGCAGACCAGTTAACGCTGACATCGGCTCATTGTTGAAAAGCTTTAATCGATGAAACGGTATCCGAACAATAGTGAGATCCACCCATTATCATGTTGATCCATCTTCTTGGGCCAGATTGTGGCGCTTCATCGTCTTGCCTCCCTCGCTTAGGGAGATCTTCGTTTGCCTGTTCGGGGCGGTTTGCGTTGGTATCCATTTCGAAATCCTTGAGGCTAATATCGCCTTTGAGTTTGCCAGCCGCCAGTTTAGCAGCGAGTTTCAAACCTAGGATGCGGCAATTCGCAGTTGAGTGTCCGAAGATATGGTGATGTTCGCAATAAGCCGTTTTGTTGTAAGTTCCTTGGCCTCTGGTCCACGTGCTACTCCATGTACCTCTTCCTCGGCCTTGACCTCGTCCTTGCCCATAGCTTGACGAATCAACTTGGTATGATGGGCTCCTTTGAATCCCCCTTCGTGTTGGATGTATCCAGGGCCTTGGTTGCCCTTTTTATTGTTCGGTGGGTTCGGAGCAGAGGGAGGGTGGTTCGTGGACTTCTTCTTTCCGTGTTTCTGGGCTAGGATCTTCACTTCTTCTTCGTTGGAGGAAAAGTCCGTCGCTCGGTGCAATGCATCATGGATCGTGGTTGGTGCGTTCAGCGCAATCTCCTTCCAAAAATCGGAGTCGAACCACAGGGCTTTCTTTAACGCTTGCAGTGCGGCTTTGTCACATATTCCTTCTACCTTTGACAGCACTGACTTGAACCGTCCGATGAAGGTTCGCAATGTCTCGTTCTGTCCTTGCCCCATGGTCCATAGATCCGCATCGGATGTCCGGCGTTCCATGAATATAGCATAATGTTTAAGGAAAGCCGACGACAGCTGATTGAAATTGTCGATCGAATTTCTTCCCAGTCTGGAGAACCATTGGAGAGCTGGGCCTTTAAGGTGCTCGACGAACAATAGACATTGTCCAGCGTCTCCTTCTCCCTCTCTGAAGTTTGCTCGTCCCATTGCTATTGCGAAGGCAGTCAAGTGCTCCTTTGGATCAGTTTTACCCTCGTAGACTGGTATCTTCATCTTCCCCGGATCAGAAACCCTCGCCTTAGTGATTCGAGCCATGAACGGGGTGTTCTATGCTTCTTCAAGCACTCGGTCGAGTTCGGGAGCCTTGCTAGTAGCCCTATGAATCTGAGATCGAACGAATTTCATCTCGGCGGCAGCTCGCTCCATGCCTGCCTGGATTTCGGCCATCTCCTCCTTTTGGGCTCGGATCATCGCTTTGCGCTCTTCCTCGATCTGGGCTTGTTGGGCCCATAGGATGTTCTCCTCCTCTTCGGTGAGGTCCTGATCATGGCCAAAGTTGGTGTTGCTTCGTTCATTTCGAGTTTGGGTCGCACCCGTGAGTTCAGATTCGCGGCGGTGTTCCGAGTCGTGTTCACCCTCAGGGTTGTCCTCCAGGTTGATCACTGGATTCATTCCGCCCATAGTCTGCGTGTTCGCCTCCTGCAGTGTCGCGTTCAGTTCAGCGGTCGTGGTTGGTCAGTTTGTTGGGAGAAATCCGCCCTGGGTTCTCGTCGTATGGTGGGGTGTTGAGAAATCGAGGGCTGTTGGGTTGAGACATCGAAGAAGGCGCCTCATTAGGTCAACTCCTGAGCCTCTACCACGGGCTCGGCTCGCCGTTGTAAGGACTTCGAGCTTATCGGTCATCGTTGTGTTTAGCTTGTCCTGCTCCTCCGCCTTCTTGAGCAGCGTCTCCAGCATCGTCTTGATCTGTGATAGGGCCTCTGGGCTCGTCTCCACGACTGCAGGCGTTAGTGTATCTGTCGCTCCAGATCCATTGATCCCTGCGTCCTGCGGGTCGTCGGTTCGTCCGTCACTAGTCATCTTCTTGGAATTGTTCGTGCGGTGGTTCCTTGGAGTAAGAAAGTTTCAAAGCCTCTCCTTCTAGCGCCAAATTGTGGGAGTCGAAATCAACACAATTAGAATTTGTCGGAGGTTTGTTAAGGGGGATGAAATTTCTGCGGATGAACCACGAACGGACAGATCCAAAGATGGTTTTTATTAAGCTGTGTCGAAAAGCTTTCGTACAAGAGTTTGAGAGCAAAAAGTCTAGAGTTTTTTTGCTAAGTAAATTGCGCATCCCTTTTTCAAGGGATGTACATAGATATATATAGTCGTTCGAATTGGCCAGGTCAATCCCAAAGGGATTAGGAATCCTAATCCTTCGGGATTTCCGTTTTAGCAAGTCGGCGTGGCTTCGTGGGCCTTTGACCCATCGCGGGTCGGAGATGGGCTTATCGTTCTTGTATAGAAATGACATCGGCCGCGTCGTCTTCCAGCTTCGTATAAAAATGACTTCGGCCGCGTCGTCTTCCAGCTTCGTATAAAAATGACTTTGGCCGCGTTGTCTTCAGGTTTTGTATAGAATCGACTTCGGCCAAACAGTCTCGTATGATTTTGACTTCGGCCAAGCAGTCTCGTATGATTTTGACTTCGGCCAAGCAGTCTCGTATGATTTTAACTTCGGCCAAGCAGTCTCGTATGGTTTTGACTTCGGCAGGGCAGTCTCGTATGATTTTGACTTCGGCCAAGCAGTCTCGTATAAAAACGACTTCGGCCGAAACGAGCTCGTATCGTGCCTAAGTGAATTCGTATCATAGTCGAAGCGAGCTCGTTGGCCAAAGTGGAGGCTTGCCGAAGCGAGGCTATGCCGAAATGGAGGCTTGCCAAAGCCAGCTTATGCCGAAGTGGAGGCTTGCCGAAGCCGGGCTATGCCGAAGTGGAGGCTTGCCGAAGCCAGGCTATGCCGAAGTGGAGGCTTGCCGAAGCCAGGGCCATGCCAAAGTGGAGGCTTGCCGAAGCTAGGCTGTGCTGAAGTGGAGGCTTGCCGAAACCAGGGCCATGCCGAAGTGGAGGCTTGCCGAAGCCAGGCTGTGCCAAAGTGGAGGCTTGCCGAAGCCAGGCCATGCCGAAGTGGAGGCTTGCCGAAGCCAGGCTGTGCCGAAGTGGAGGCTTGCCGAAGCCAGGCTGTGCCGAAGTGGAGGCTTGCCGAAGCCAGGCTATGCCAAAGTGGAGGCTTGCCGAAGCCAGGGCCATGCCGAAGTGGAGGCTTGCCGAAGCCAGGGCCATGTCGAAGTGGAGGCTTCCCAAAGCCAGGGCCATGCCGAAGTGGAGGCTTGCCGAAGCCAGGCTGTGCCGAAGTGGAGACTTGCCGAAACCAGGGCCATGCTGATGTGAGCTCCCGTGCCGATGTGTGCTTGCCGATGTGAGCTCCCGTGCTGATGTGGCCTTGCCGAAGTGGAGCTCTCCCTGCCGAAGTATGCTTGCCGAAGTGGAGCTCTCCCCATTCGTTGCCAAAGTCTCCGTGTTTGCCTAAGTCTCCAAGCTTGCCGAAGTCTCCAAGCTTGCCGAAGTCTCCAAGCTTGTCGAAGTCTCCAAGCTTGCCGAAGTTTCCGTGTTTGCCTAAGTCTCCAAGCTTGCCGAAGTCTCCGTGTTTGCCGAAGTCTCCAAGCTTGCCGAAGTCTCCATGTTTGCCTAAGTCTCCAAGCTCGCCGAAGTGGAGCAAAGCTTTGCTGATGTGAGCCAAAGCTTGCCTAAGTGGAGACAAGCTTGCCTAAGTGGAGACAAGGCCTGCCTAAGCGGAGACAAGGCTTGCCTAAGTGGAGACAAGGCTTGCCTAAGTGGAGGCAAGGCTTGCCTAAGCGGAGACAAGGCTTGCCTAAGCGGAGACAAGGCTTGCCTAAGTCTCCATGCCGAAGTGAAGCTTCCTTGGCCGAAGATGGAGCTGCTTTGGCCAGAACGGCCTCTCTTGTGCTTAAGTGGACTCGTACGGAAATGGCTTAGGCACAATTTCGGCCTTGTCCGATTCTTCGTATTTTCATACTTAGCCATTTTCCCATTGATCACAGCTGGGTGGGTTTTGACCCCAACACTCGTCTGTTCGATATTGATTAGCTTCTTTTATTTCGCCATTCTGGTACTTTGAGAAGAGAAATTCTTGTAGATAAGAACATTAACATGTCTGGTGACCTTGTCGTCTATGAAAATCACAACATGGCTGTGAATTATTCGCTTCGTCATTCCGACAGTACTTGTTCTGTTATCGCTGCGGTTGTGTATTGATGACTTAACATATGCCCGCCTTTCTACCCCTAGAATATGATTCTCCTAGAATCGCCAATCTGAAGTTGAGAAAGGGGATAAGGCTTGCTGCAATGAAGCCGTGAAGCTCTACTGACAAGGGATGTGGATTGAAAGGTCGCACAAAGGCTGCGGAAGACCTTTGATATACCAGATCGATTTCTTTGATATTACACACAAAGAAAACGAAATTGTTTGCTGGATATTACACACCAACAATGATCTAACTTAAAAGGGTTTTTTTTTTCATAAAACGATAGATAAGTTCTGCAAAAGAAAGAACAGGAAATATAAAGAAGAAGACAAGTCTACATGCAGACTGTCTTGGAAATAACAACTACATTAAACAGATAAAAGCTTCCTTTCTCTTCTTGGCTTCACTTGGACGAAAATTCATTGTTGGGCCTTGGTTTTGGGCCTTTGTTTCATCAAATGGGCAATGGTGAAGTGCAACAGCTACCTCATTAAAAACCTTGTCAAGAAAACCCAATGGGACAAAACTTGACAAGGGAAAAAGAGTATAACTCCTACACTTTTCCCATTGATGAAAACACTTAGCTTGAATCAAAAACCGGGGAGGTTTAGGATCATGTCTTCTCCATTGTGGCTTAACCTTAACTCTAGCACGAGCTGCTTCCTCAGCTACGAGCTCCTCCTCAGCTACGAGCTTGTTTCCATCTGGTTCAAGCTTCATTCTTTTAGTTCCATCAGCTTTAAGCTCAGTTCCAAGCTTCATGTCTTTAGTGCTGGTCAGGATCACATCACCCTGCCATCTTTCTGATAATCTTTGCCGTAGTGTTGGCGAGGTTCGTAGTAATCATTATGTGGTTTGTCCTTCCAGATCGGCATTTTTTGAGGTGCGTGTTTTCTAGCCGTGGCAATCCTTTCTTCTTCGACTTATATGAAACTGGTTGCTCTGTGCATCACGTCTTTCAATGTGGGTGACGTGTTAAGCATCAGGTCTTTGCGAAATCTTAATTCATACCATAGTGCATTTCTCAGTGTGGCTATTGCTGCGTCATCCGCCACAATAACGCGAGAGACCGTTGCTATGAATCATTCAATGAAAGCTCGTAAGGACTCCTTTTGTCCTTGCGCTAAGGTTAAAGGTTGGCGTTAGACGCTTTTTCTGGATAGGCATGGAGTAGTGTTTGAGGAATGCTGTGGAAATTTGATGGAAGCTATCTATCGAGTTTGCTTCGAGTCGAGAGAACTAACTCAGCGCGGTGCTGCTCAAATTTTCAACATAAAGCTGGCAATAACCGGCTTATCTCTCTTCGAGGGAAAACTGCACTTGTCTCATTGACAAGCTAAAAGCAGTCATGTAGTGGCGAGGGTCTGAGTTTCCTTTGTAGGTTGGAAATTTAATCTCCATGTGTGCTGTGGGGTATAAATCCACGCCAATTGAATTTGTCGAGTCTTTTAGAGAGATCCGAAACTTCTGAATAAAAACCACTAAAACCACAAACCGGGATCCAAAGATGGCATTTTATTAAGCTGTTTAGAGAGCTTTTTGTATGAGAGCAAAAGTACAGAGTTTTGCTAGGTCAGTTGCGGATCCCCCATTTCTTAGGGTTTACATGAGTATAAATACTAAGTTAAGTCGGCTAAGTTAATGTCTAAAGAGATAAGGAAGATTTCCTAATTCTTCGGGATTTCCTTTTAGCAAAGCCTATCATCATCATGGGCTTCGATTCATGGGCTGCCTTTGTCATCTCTTTTGTGGGCTCGAATTCGTGGGCTCGTTGTCTCGCTCCAATCTCTCACCATAGTTTATGGCTCGGGTGGCATACTATTGGTGGTAATCCCCGATCCGTCTCTCGTACCATGGATTGGGGTACTCGTCCCAGCTTATTCGCCGTAGGTCGTGACCCTCTATCCTTCTGTTGCATCATGGATCGGGGTACACAACCCAACTCACCTTGTAGTGGTTCGGGGTACAAGACCCAACCTTCCTTTCACGGATCGGGGTACATGATCTACCCGCTTTGTCACGGATCGGGATACACGACCCAACCTTTCATGGTTAGGGGACCCGATCCACCTGCTTCATGGTCAAGGGGACCCGATCCACCTGCTTCACGGTTAGGGGGACCCGATCCCCCTGCTTCACGATTAGGGGGACCCGATCCACCCGCTTCGACACGGATCGGGGTACATGACCCAACCTTCCTCTCACTGATCGGGGTACCCGATCCCTTGCTTCGTCACGGATCGGGGTACATGACCCAACCTTCATGGTTGGAGGACCCGATCCACCTGATTCGTCATGGATCGGGGTACATGACCCAACCTTCCTCACAGATCGGGGTACCTGATCCCTTGCTTTGTCACGGATCGGGGTACACCTTTCACGGTTAGGGGGACCCGATCCATCTGCTTCATGGTTAAGGAACCCGATCCGACTCCTCCTTCACGGCTAGGGATCCCGATCCAACTCCATCACAGTTAGGGGTCCAGCTGCTAATGCTTTTTCATATTTAGCCATTTTTCAATCGTTGATTCTCAATCGGTGGAATCTGACCCCAACAGTTAGCCCCCCAGCTTGGCAGTGTCAGTAATGTTAATGCCGAGCTGTGAGTAATCGAGTGAGATCAACGATTCTCGCGGTTGCCCCGAACTATCCTTTTTGATGATGCTCCCGAACCGTGATTCGTGGATAACCCCGAACCATCTCTTTGTAGCATTGCTGATTCAGTTAGGGTATGGCTTCCTATGTAAACTCAGTTTGGGGTTTTGTTGCCTCGATATCTTTATCGGGGAGTGCAAGCATTTTTGCTGGTTCCCGAGGCGAATGACATCACCATTTTCCTATATAATCCGTGATACTTCTCATTTGTTCTCCACTTCATTTCTCCGAAAATTTCTTCAAAGCAGGTAACCTCTCTCTTCTTTCTCTCTCTAGATTTTTTTTGCTTAAGTTATTTTTTAGTCGAACTTCCGTTGTTCTTCCTTCACCGCCGATCCGCTTGAATTTCCCGATCCATCTTCAACTAGCTCCGTCGCCGTCTTCAAGTTTTCCAGCAGTTTGCTTTGAAGATCTAGATTGACTCGCTATTCTTAAAGGATCTTCAACTTGTTCTTCATCTTTTTAAAGGTTTTGATCTATTTTGATAGGCTACCGAGAGCCCCGATCCGTCTTTTGAATCTTAGAAACTTTAGATTCTCTTTAGCGAGTTGTTAGGGATCCCGATCTGTTCATATCTTCTAAGGACCCCGATCCGTCTTCGAATTCAACGAAATGTCTCAGTCATCTGATTCTGCGTTTCCCGATCAATATACCTGCTTGTTTGGCATTTCGGGACAGTCTTTGTTTCCTGAACCATCTTTCTCTCCTGATCCGTTTCTCACCCGAAGCTGTAGTCGGGAAGATTCTTCTGGTGCACATGTTTCAGAAAACCTGGATGATCCTAGTGGTTCGGGGGTTGGACCTTCCCTCCTTGGCAGAAAATGGTGCTCTCTGAATCCTCGGGAGTTGGCAGCAATTCCGAGAATCCTCCAAAATTTGAAGTGCCTCAACTTCACGATTCCCCTTTCGACGAGGCGGAAAACCCCTTTGTTGATGTAGTTGATCCCGATCTCCCAAAAGTTAAACCAGAAGATTGGTTCTTCGATCCAGCTGTGGCCAGACAGGAGTTGAAACGTTTGATGTTTCTCAACCATCAAACTCCAAGGAAGAAGAAAACAAGGAAGCGACCCGATCCACCTGGTTCAACCCTTTCAACCCTGGATTCGTTATCTGCCCTTAGGCATAGGTTTTGCATTTCTGAGGAAGTCGAGCTTGTTCTTCCTTCGCCATCGGACCGAGCTAGCAATCCTCCCCCTAACAACTTTACTCTCTACGAAAGCTTCTTCTACCGCTGCCTGTTATGGTTCCCGATCCCTGAAGTTATCCTACAGTTTCTTTGGAAATACAACTTGGCTATTTCTCAAATCAATGTGCGGGGAATCAGGCATATGGTTGGTATTTTGATCAGGAGTTATGAGTGCGATGTAAAAGTCGGCGTCGAACACCTGACACACTTGCTGGAGTTTAGGCGTCGTAATAAGAGAGAGCTGAAGTACTATGTGTCGGGCAAAGCTAGGAGAAATATCATAAGAGGTTTCCCGTCGAAAGACGATAATTGGGAAGACTACTTCTTTTTCGTCCCTATCTCCGAAGCATCGGTGGGTCAGAGGTGCCTTCAGTTTGCCAAGTCTGGCTGGGGAGAAATTGGTAGCCGATCCGTTGCTCGACTTGGGCCACGGCTCGGGTTTCCATTATTTAGCAGTCTTCCCTTTCTCTTTTTTTAGGTTTTTCTGACCTTGCATAAATGTTTTTGTTTTGCAGTTCGTCATCTTCGTCTTTCATTGCCTTCCGATCTGTCCGAGGTTCACGAAGTGCTTTCAGCTCGCAAGTTAATTGGTCTAGAGATTTCAATCTTCACCGAGTTAAGAGAGCCCGAGCCCTTTCGGAAGGACAATCAGTCGAGCAATCGTCCTCTTCTCACTCTTCAAGAGATACGATGGGAAGACCTACTTTTAGAGATCGGGCTGCCGCGAAAGCCAAAGCGGAGGCGGAAGCTAAGGAGAGAGCGAAGCAGGCAAAAGCGTTGAGTCAATCTCACCCCGCGAGCTCTCAAACTGTGGTCACCATCATCCCCGAACGAACTTCTGCTGATAACCCTCACGAACCGGCTCCTAGAGGGGTCATCCTGGGGCTTCGTCCAGCTGACTCTCAAATTATACCACATAAGGACAAAGGCAAAGGGAAGGCTAAGGAGAAGAAAGCCATGAGCAAAAAACGCCAGCCAGTGGACGACAAGGGAGAAGCCTGAAGCGATTACGACGTACTGAATTGCCTCGAGCCATCCCCGAAGCAATACCTCTCTCTGCCGCCCTGATAAACGCTGAAGGGGCTTACAATGATGCCTCAGCTTCTGCGGCTATCTTCTCAAGGATCACCTGTCCAGGTGATCATTTTTCGTTGTCCGATACTCTGCTTAGGGACAAGGCCTATAGCAAAATGTCGCTTCAGGGCGTCAAGGTACGTGATGTTTACTTGTTTCGTTTTCGTTACCCGATCCATTCTAGCTTGTTTAACAGTGTTTCTCGTTGTTGTGCAGTTCATATCCCATCTTAACAGGATGGTGATGGGATACGAATCTGAGGCCCGGGATCGCGAGAAGGTCGAAGACGCTAGGCGGAAAGCCATTGAGCTGGATGGGAAGCTCAAAGAAGCCGAGGTAAATCAGGCCGCTGAACAGGAAAGAGCCGTCAAGAGGATCAAGGACCTTGAAGCTGATGCTGAAGGGAGTAGAAAGCACATCAAAGAAGCTGACGAGCGGATCATGCGGTTGGAGTCAGGCAAAGTGAGGCGGATGCTCATATAGCTAGCTTGACAAGGCAGCTAGAGGCTGCGAATGAGCTTCTTGAGAGCAAGGTCAAACAAGCTGTTCTAGCGGCCAGACGCGAGACCATGATGTCGTTCGAAGGCAAAGTTTCCCGAGCCGCAAAGCTTCTTGGCCAGATTGATGGTGAACCAAAGGAGAACATGCTTGACCTTGCCCAGATTGAAGGCAATCTTCAATTCATTGGGCTGCTCCAAAGCGATGAGCCGCCATCTCTCGATGCCGAGGCGAAGAGTTTAGCTGAGCAGAAAGAGGGCTTGATGGGATCTCATGAGGCATTTGCTCAGCTCGTGGCAGAAATGAGAGGAATCCTGCGACTGTCTCCAGTCCGATCTGACATTCTCAAGGAGCTCAATGACGGTGAGCCCATGGACACTGCTGCTGTAAGCGTCGGGATCAAGGATTTTTCTGGTTCTAACAAGGGAATGCCTGGCTTGGTTGATCTTAGTCCGGTGGAGTTTGCTAAAGAGATAGTCCCCGAACCCATTCCTGCGAAAGCTATCGATGTTGCCCTAGAGAAAAAGGTTGCAGAGTTTGCTGAGGCGCTGCTTGAGGAGGATAAAGCCCTCGAAGGTGAATTAGCTGAGCATATGGTGGAGTCGGAGCAGAAGGTGGTTATGACTCCTAAGATAGTGGAGGATTACGATACTCTTTTCTTTGTCTAGTTTTAAAACTCTTTTTTCATTTTTTGTTAATGCCTGGACGGCTTTATCCAAGTAGTAGCGTGAACTTAATTTCTTCTTTTTATCATCTGGTTTATAAGAGAGCCTTGCGTTTTGATAAATATGTTTGCAAGGAAATATTAAGTATGTTCCTTCCGTTTGGTGACAAGTCTGAATGCTTCGCTTGATAAGAAGTAGCTGTTTCAAATGAATGGTTATAGGTATGGGTTTGCATAGTCATTATGTTTAAGATGAACAATTCGGCTCACAGATATGTTGCTGGAAACTTCCCTGCTCCGAAATTGATCATAAGTTTGCATGTTTTAGTTCTTGAACATTTCGGTTTACGGATACATTACCATAAATGTATTCGCTCCGACAATAATCATATGCTTGTACTGTTTTGGATGAGCATTTTGGTTTACGGACACGTTACCGTAAACATATCCGCTCCGATAATGCACAAAGTATTTGTATAGCACGCTTTTAATCCTGAGACGGACGTAATAGTGTAGATCCGAGATGGATGCAAGATTTCATTACTGTGGCCAGCAGTAATGGAGATGTGGCGTAATGCCCATTGTAGCTGATTTGCTCGAATATGTCTGTTTTGTTAAGACTTAATGATCCTTGAAGGATGTGCAGATGAAAACTGTGTTTAAAAGCAAAGCTTTGATAGATCGTAGAATCTGTTACAAATATGGGAGTATACGAGTATGCGTATACGTACCCACTCCCCCTTTTGAAAGCAGGGGGGCAACTGAATCCGTCCGAAGATGAGCTGCCTACGTACCCTTTGCAGGGATCAAGTCGCCCCGTAGTTCATGTAAAGTAGCTTAGTAATAGTATTTTTTGAGATGCATTGCGTTCCATGATCTTGGTACTGGAACATCTGTCAGGTTAGCAAGTTTGTAAACTCCAGGTTTGACTACTTCCGTGATTCTGTAAGGTCCTTCCCAATGTGCTCCCAATTTTCCGGCATTCGTCTCTGCTGTGTTCTGGAAGACCTTCCGTAAAACTAAATCGCTTTTGTAGAATCGTTGTTCTCGAACATTGGAGTTGTAATACTTTGCTGCCGCGTTCTGATAGTTCTGGATCCTGATCAAGGCTCGGTCCCTTCTTTCGTTGATCAAGTCCAATTCGTCAAGCATCAAAAGGTGATTGAGCCCTTCTTGTTCTGGTAGTCTGCAGTGAATTCCTGGGAAATGTATCTCCGGTGGGATGACACACTCTGTTCCGTATACGAGGGTGAATGGGGTTTCCCCCGTTGCTCGTCTTGGGGTGGTACGGTGGGACCAAAGTACTCCCTCCAGTTCTTCAGTCCAACGCCCCTTTTTCTCGTCAAGACGCTTCTTCAGGCCATCGAGGATCGTTTTATTGATTGCTTCGGCCTATCCGTTCCCTTGTGGATATCTTGGAGTAGACTTGCTCAGTCTGATTTTCCATTTGTCGCAAAAAGCTTCGAAATGATTGGAAATGAACTGCGAGCCATTATCTGTCACGATCTCGTATGGTACTCCATGGCGACAGATGATGTTCTTCCAAATGAAGGCTTCCACTTGTGCATCTTTACTGTTGGCATATGAGTCGGCGTCGACCCATTTTGAAAAATAATCTGTTAAAACCAGCAGGAAACGTTTCTGTTTTGAGGGATGCAACGGCCCGATGATGTCCATAGACCATCGCATGAATGGATATGGTGATGAGATGGATGAGAGCATTTCCGTTGGTTGGTGAATCATTGGAGCATGGCGTTGAGATTTCTCGCATTTGGCCGAGAACACCTTGCAATCTTTGATCATTGTTGGCCAATAGTAGCCATGACGTTTGACTTTTATGGCTAGTGCTCTCCCTCTAGAGTGATTTCCACATGAACCGTTGTGAATTTCCTCCATAATCTTCCTGGCGGCCTTTCCTTCCACGCAATTTAGCAAAGGTCCTGAGAATCTCCACTTGAAGACATTTCCATCGAGTAACAGGTACCATGCTGCCTGGGCTCGAAGCTTGGGAGCTGCCCATTTTTTGGTTGGTAGGACACCGTCGTATATGTACCCTCTGATTGCGCCGAGCCATTCTGTGTCGCAGCCATATTCGGCGTCGTTCTTGATCTCGTTTGCTTCTTCGTTGGGTTCGACAACCGGGTCGTTGCTGCTTTTCATGTTCGGTGACTCTTCAAGATTGTCTTCTTCCATTGGGGCAATACCTGGCTCTGCGGGTGAACTGAGGGCCAATGCTTTTTGCATTTCATCCATCACCTCTTGCCCGGTTGTGATATCTGTTGGTTGTCTAGCTGCTTGTGACCGAGTTATGGCATTCACTGAATTGCCTGCTCTAATGCTCGGGTGCTGGATGAATTCTACCGGGATTACTCTCTTTAGATCGGGATCGGAAGTTGATGCAAGGGCTGCAAGTGCGTCTGCTGGGGTGTTCTCCCCTCGTGGAATGCGTGTTAGGATGAATTGTTTGAACTGTGCAGCCAATTCTTTGATGATTTTCAAGTAAGCTTCCATTCGATCATCCTTTGCTGCATATTCGCCGCTGAACTCATTCGCGACTAGTTGGGAATCGCAAAATGCGTGGAGTTGCTCGATTTTTAGGCCATTAGCAAGTTTCATCCCGGCAATCAAGGCTTCGTACTCTGCTTCATTGTTGGATGCATGAAAACCGAGGCGGAATGACTGTTCCAGTAGTTCGCCAGTTGGAGAAGTTAGCCGTATCCCGACTCCTGAATCGTTTTTTGAAGATGAGCCATCAACGTGGAGTTTCCAAAGCTGGCCTTGCGTTTCGTCGTCAATGCCTTTTTCGGGGAGTTCGATAAGAAAATCAGCCTAGACTTGGGATTTGGCACACGTTCGTCTGCGATATTCAATGTCATACTCGCTCAGTTCGATTGCCCAATTTGCTAGCCTCCCTGACTGACTTGGGCTATGCAGAATGGACCTTATCGGGAAGGTGCTTAGGACGACGATTGAGTGTGACTGGAAGTATGGCCTTAGCTTTCTTGCCGACATAACTATGGATAGCGCCAATTTCTCCATTTGCGAGTACCTTGTTTCAGCGTCTGTAAGAGTTTTGCTGACATAAAAAATTGGCTTCTGCTCTCCACGCTCATCTCGAATCAACACGCCGCTTACTGCTGTGGCGGAAATTGCCGTGTACAGAAAAAGTTGTTCTCATGCTTCTGGTTTTGCGAGAACTGGAGGAGTAGCCAGGTAGATCTTTAGTTGTTGAAAAGCTTCCTCGCATTTTTCCGTCCACTCGAACTTCTTGTTCCCTCTCAAAGTACCGTAGAAAGGTAGGCATTTGTCGGTGGATTGTGAGATGAATCGGTTAACTGCAGCTACCCTCCCGGTAAGTCTTTGCACTTCCCTTTTTGTCTTTGGTGAAGTCATATTGATGAGTGCATCGATTTGATTAGGATTGGCCTCAATGCCGCGGTGAGTTACTAGGTAACCAAGGAATTCCCCGGAGGTGACTGCGAATCTGCACTTGGTCGGGTTTAATTTCATGTTGTGAAGATTCAGCTGCGAGAAGCATTCCTGGAGATGAGTGACATGATCCTATTCTTTCAGCGATTTCACCAGCATGTCGTCTATGTAGACTTCCATTGTCTTTCCGAGTTGATCAGCGAACATCTTGTTCACTAGCCACTGGTACGTTGCTCCGGCGTTTTTCAGGCCGAATGGCATCACCATGTAGCAGTAATCCCACGATCCGTTATGAAAGCGGTCTTCTTGCGATCATCGGGGTTCATCAAGATCTGGTTGTAAACTGAGAAGGCATCCATGAAAGATAGGAGTGCGTTCCCTGCCATTGCTTCGACTAAGCGATCGATATGTGGAAGGAGGAAGCTGTCTTTTGGACAGGCTTTGTTCAGGTCGGTGAAATCCATGCACACGCGCCATTTGCCGTTCTTCTTCTTGACCACCAATGGGTTAGCTAGCCAGTCCCGATACTTTACCTCAGTTATCGATCCGACGCGCAGTAGTCTCTCCACCTCGTCATTGACCGCTTTAGCTCTGTCTGGCCCAAGTTTTCTTCTTTTCTGCTTCACTGGTTTGAAAGTTGGGTCGACGTTCAATTCGTGGCTTGTTATGGTGATATCGATGTCGGGCATATCTTCTGCTTCCCATGCGAAGGTGTTGATAATTTTCTTCAAGAATGCCACGAGTTCTTCTTTGATCTTTCCATCTAACATTGCTCTAATTTCTACAGATCGCTCTGGATGTTTGTCGTCGATGCAGACTGATATGACGGGGTCGCAAGTTGGTTTAGACACTTCTTCTTCGCGATCCACCGCGATCTGTAACTGTTATAACAGTTTCGAAAGCTCTTTCATCGGTTCTCTGTCGGTCTTTATCTTCTTGTGCTTTGAACTTGCCGTCGGATCGGTCACCGGGTTTCTGAGCTTGTGTGCAGCGAGAAAGCAGACACGAGACTCTTTCTGATTTTCTTGAATTGTTTTCACGCCGTTTGGTGTAGGGAACTTGAGGCAGAGATGGTAGGTTGAAATGGCTGCACGCATTGAATTTAACCAGGGGGTCCCCACGATGACGTTGTAGATTGTCAGCTACGGATAATTCGACAATCTTCGTCAGCTTGCCAGCTTGGACATGCAGTTTGATTGTCCCAGTAGTCATGGTGGTTTCTCCAGAGAATCCTGTCAAGGGTTTGGGAGTAGATATCACTTCGGACAGGTCCACATTCATTCTTCTGAGAGTCTCGAGGAAGATTACGTCCACGGTGCTCCCAGTGTCCACCAATATGCGTGCTATGTCACAGTCATTGATGATTAACTCGATCACGAGAGGGTCATCATGCGGTATGTCGATTCCGATCGTTTCTCTTTCCTCGAATGATATCACGTCATTTGGAAACTTAGATGGTTTAGACCAGTTGATGCTGACGTCTGCCCTTCGCTGGAATGCTTTGATTGACGAGACGGTATCTGAGCAATAGTGGGATCCTCCCATTATCATGCTTATCCTTCTTCTTGATCCAGAGGGGGGCGCTTCGTCATCCCTTCTATCGCGCTTGGTGTGATCTTCTTTTGTCAGGTCGGGTTTGTATGTGTTTGCGTCCATCTCGAAATCCTTGAGGCTGATGTTTCCTCCAAGCTCGCCGGCTGCTAATTTTTTAGCAAGCTTCAAGCCTAGAATTCGGCAGTTCGCGGTAGAATGTCCGTAGATGTGGTGGTGTTCGCAGTAAGCTGTCTCGTCATAGGAACTGTCGCTTTTGGTCCATGTGCTCCATGAGCTTCTTCGACGGCCGCAGCCTCTTCCCCGACCGAATCCAGGAGCGTCAATTTGGTAGTTGTGAGCTCCTCGAAAGCCTCCCTCGTGCTGGATATAGCCGGAGCCTTGGTTGTTCTTCCTAGCGTTGGAAGGGGCTGAAACTTGGGGGGAATGGTTCATTGTTTTGGCCTTCCCGTACTTCTCAGTTAGTATTTTCATCTCTTCTTCTTCGGTGATGAAATCTGCGGCTCGATGCATAGCGTCTTGTATGGTTGTGGGGGCGTTCAGCGCAATTTCCTTGCGAAAATCGGAGTTGAACCAGAGCGCTCATTTCAGGGCCAACAAGGCTGCTTTATCGCTCAGGCCTTCCACTTTGAACATGATGGCTTTGAATCTCCAGATGAAGCTTCGGAGTGTTTCATTCTGCCCCTGAGCTAGGGTCCACAGATCGGCGTCGGATGTCCCAGGATCCATGAATATGGAGTAATGCTTCAAGAACGCCGCGGATAGTTGATTATAGCTACCGATGGAGTTCCGTTCGAGCCTGGAAAACCACTGCAGCGCTGGTCCTTTGAGATGCTCCACGAAGAGAAGGCACTGTCCGGCATCTCTTTCGTGTTCTTTGAAGTTAGAGCATCCCATGGCTATAGCGAAAGCTGTTAGATGCTCTTTTGGGTCGGTCTTTCCTTCGTAGATCGGGACTTTCATCTTTCCGGGGTCTGGGACTCTTGTGCTAGTAATCCGTGCTGTGAATGGGGTGTTCTGTGCTTCCTCCAGTACACGATCTATCTCTGGCACCTTGCTAGTTGCTTTGTGCATCATGGATCAGACAGCTTTTATGTCGGCAGCTGCTCGATCCATATCTGCTCGCATCATAGCCATCTCTTCTTTCTGGGCTCGGTCAGCTCTTGACCTCCTTCGGGGATGGCCTCGCGTCTTTTGGTTTGGGTCTGGCCAGTCGCTAGGGGTTCTGGATCATCACATCTCTCCATGTTTTGCTCCATTCGGTTTTCCTCATCTAGATTGATGATTGGTGCAGGGTCCCCTTCGATTGGTGTGTCGCCTGCTCCTTGGACTCCTGAAGCTAGGTTTGCGGAGCTTTGATGGAGTGGTGGCAATCTTCCCCGGGTCCTTGGTGGGTTGAGCGGAGTTGTGAAGTCTAGGGCCGTCGGGTTGAGGCACCTCCCGAATCGCCTTGTTGGGTCCAAACCTAATCCTATCCCACGGGTTTGACTCACCGTCGCCAAAGCCTTCAGCTCGCCCATCATCGTGTCGTTGAGTTTGTCTTGCTCCTCCGCCTTCTTAAGCAGCGTTTCCAGCATGATCTTCATCTCCATGAGTGTTGCTGAAGTCTCTCCAGCGTCCTTAGGCTGGTTCGTCTCATCCTCCACGATGGTGTTCCTGATGCTATCGTCTCCGTCGTTGGCCATCGTCTTCGGATCGGCTCGGTGGTGGTTCTCTTGAGTAAGAAAATTTCTATCCCCCTCCTTCTAGCGCCAAATTGTGGGCGTATAAATCCACGCCAATTGAATTTGTCGAGTCTTTTAGAGAGATCTGAAACTTCTGAATAAAAACCACTAAAAACACAAACCGGGATCCAAAGATGGTGTTTTATTAAGTTGTTTAGAGAGCTTTTTGTATGAGAACAAAAGTACAGAGTTTTGCTAGGTCAGTTGCGGGTCCCCCTTTTCTTAGGGTTTACATGAGTATAAATACTAAGTTAAGTCGGCTAAGTTAATGTCTAAAGAGATAAGGAAGATTTCCTAATTCTTCAGGATTTCCTTTTAGCAAAGCCTATCATCGTCATGGGCTTCGATTCATGGGCTGCCTTTGTCATCTCTTTTGTGGGCTCGAATTCGTGGGCTCGTTGTCTCGGCCCAATCTCTCACCATAGTTTATGGCTCGGGTGGCATACTATTGGTCATAATCCCCAATCCGTCTGTCGTACCATGGATTGGGGTAGTCATCCCAGCTTCTTCGCCGTAGGTCGTGACCCTCGATCCGTCTGTTGCATCATGGATTGGGGTACACGACCCAACTCACCTTGTCGTGGTTCGGGGTACATGACCCAACCTTCCTTTCACGGATCGGGGTACATGATCCACCCGCTTTGTCAAGGATCGGGATACACGACCCAACCTTTCACGGTTAGGGGACTCGATCCACCTGCTTCATGGTCAAGGGGACCCGATCCACCTGCTTCACGGTTAGGGGGACCCGATCCACCTGCTTCACGGTTAGGGGGACCCGATCCACCTGCTTCATGGCTAGGGAGCCCCGATCCACCTGCTTCATGGTTAGGGGGACCCGATCCCCCCGCTTCGTCACGGATCGGGGTACATGACCCAACCTTCCTCTCATGGATCGGGGTACCCGATCCCTTGCTTCGTCACGGATCGGGGTACATGACCCAACCTTCATGGTTGGGGGGACCCAATCCACCTGCTTCGTCATGGATCGGGGTACATGATCCAACCTTCCTCACGGATTGGGGTACCCAATCCCTTGCTTTGTCATGGATCGGGGTACACCTTTCACGGTTAAGGGGACCTGATCCATCTGCTTCATGGTTAAGGAACCCGATCCGACTCCTCCTTCATGGCTAGGGATCCCGATCCAACTCCATCACAGTTAGGGGTCCAGCTGCTAATGCTTTTTCATATTTAGCCATTTTTCAATCGTTGATTCTCAATAAGTGGAATCGGACCCCAACATGTGCCGCACTAGAGTATCAATGATCCAGGCTGTAATCAAAATTTTTTGCATTTCTTCGAGTACGCTTTCAATTTCTTGGGCCAAACTGATAGCTCGATGAACCTTGAACTCATATCTCGGAGCCTGGTTTTTATTCCTTCGATCTCTCGATTCCGTTCATAGACAAAGTCTTCAATCTCGCATTGGGGAGTTTCATAGACCCGCTGTTGTTGGCTTGTTTGATTGTCGATGGAGACAAGCATTGCAGGGGGACCGACCCATTTGGGTTAACCATTTTTGGTTGAGGTAGATCAGGTAGATCATCGAACAAAGTTCATCGCAATCGAGTTGTATTCTCGCCAAGTAGTTGTCCAAACATTTGATTTCCCAGAGGTTAGATATTGTCAATTCGATCGTGGCATCCAGTTTGGCCAGCTGACAGCGTGTTAAGTCCTTCATTTGTTGCGCGGGTCAATGCGTCCCGACAATCTAGTCTCGCGTGTAAGGTCTTCTGGAGAGCGGTGACGTTAGGTTGTTCTCCAGTTGGTGTGACATTATCGGTGTTTAAGGGTCCAAGTGGCATTGTGGTATTACCGTTGATGTCATCTGTAGGGGTCAGGTTTCACCCCATTGAGATCAACGGGAAAATGGCTAAGTACAAAAGATGGGCCAAGCTGAACGAGCCCAGCACACTACAAGCCGAGTCCAAGAGCTTCAATGAACCAAGCCCACGAGCCAAAATGATCTGATCGGTACACTGACAAAGCCAAAGGGGCTCGGTTTGGTAAGACGACGCACCAAAGGGCACAATTCAGAATAATGACGAGCCGAGAAGCTTGGTTCGATTCGACACAATGAGGACCCGAGAAGCTTGGATTGGTTTGATACGATGGCGAACCAAGAAGCATGGATCGGCTCGGGTACACTGGAAACCGGTGTCTTTGGTTAGGATAAAGGCAACGAGCCAAGTAAGAATGCAGGCCGAGGCATCGAGCTCATCCAATACACGAAATATGATAGGGGGCCGAAGCCCATCACTTTTAACTGACGTAAAAGAATCCAAGAAGAAAGGAAAGACGCGAAAGAAACTTTCCTTATCATTTTAGGAATTGTCCTAGCCGACTTAGGATTCTATAAATACACATGTACATCCCTTGGAAAAGGGATCCGCAATTTTACCTAGCAAAAGACTTGCATTTTTTTTCTGCAAAAAGCTTTACAAAGTAGCTTAATAAAAATACTGTTGGGGTCAAAACCCACCCAGCTGTGATCAATGGGAAAATAGCTAAGTATGAAAATACGAAGAATCGGAAAAGGCCAAAATTGTGCCTAAGTCATTTCTGTACGAATCTACTTAAGCACAAGAGAGGCCATTCTGGCCTAAGCAGCTCCATTTCCAGCCAAGGAAGCTTTGCTTCGGCAGAGAGACTTCGGCAAAGCAGGGAGAGATTTCGGCAAAGCCTTGTCTCCACTTCGGCAAAGCAGGGAGAGATTTCGGCAAAGCCTTGTCTCCACTTCGGCAAACAAGGGAGAGGCTTTGGCAAGCCTTGCTCCACTTAGGAAAGCTTTGTCTCCACTTAGGCAAGCCTTGTCTCCACTTAAGCAAGCCTTGTCTCCGCTTAGGCAAGCCTTGAAGGAAGCTTCGCTTCGGCAAGCTTGGTCGTCACTTCGGCATGGAGACTTCGGCAAGCTTGGTCATCACTTCGGCAAGGCCTGGTCTTCACTTAGGCAAGCCTTGTCTCCACTTAGGCAAGCCTTGTCTCTACTTAGGCAAGCCTTGTCTCCGCTTAGGCAAGCTTTGGCCAGCATCGGCAAAGCCTTGCTCCACTTTGGCGAAGAAGGCAGAGATTTAGGCAAGCCTTGCTCCACTTAGGCAAGCTTTGTCTCCACTTAGGCAAGCCTTGTCTCCACTTAGGCAATCCTTGTCTCCGCTTAGGCAAGCCTTGAAGGAAGCTTCGCTTCGGCATGGAGACTTCAGCAACGGAGACTTTGGCAAGAGGAGCTCACTTCGGCACTGGAGACTTCGGCAAGCCTAGCCACTTCGGCAATGGAGACTTCGGCAAGAGGAGCTCACTTTGGCACTGGAGACTTCGGCAAGCCCAGCCACTTCGGCAATGGAGACTTCGGCAAGAGGACCTCACTTCGGCACAGGAGACTTCGACAAGCCTAGCCACTTCGGCAATGGAGACTTCGGCAAGAGGAGCTCACTTCGGCACAGGAGACTTCGGCAAGCCTAGCCACTTCGGCAATGGAGACTTCGGCAAGAGGAGCTCACTTCGGTACTGGAGACTTCGGCAAGCCTAGCGACTTTGGCAATGGAGACTTCGGCAAGAGGAGCTCACTTCGGCACTGGAAACTTTGGCAAGCCTAGCCACTTCGGCAATGGAGACTTCGGCAAGAGGAACTCACTTCGGCACTGGAGACTTCGGCAAGCCTAGCCACTTCGGAACTGGAGACTTCGGTAAGAGGAGCTCACTTCGGCACTGGAGACTTCGGCAAGAGGAGCCACTTCGGCAATGGAGACTTCGGCCATGACCCGCGGTCTTCGGCCACAACCCGTGGTCTTCGGCCAATACGGTCACTTCGGCCAACACGACCACTTCGGCCAACACGGCCACTTCGGCCAACACGGAGACTTCGGCCAATACGGCCACATCGGCCAATACGAAGACTTCGGCCAAATGGGTCACTTTGGCCGACACAGTCACTTCGGCCACACGACCCACGGCTTCGGCAATGACGCACGGCTTCGGCCACGCTCAACTTCGGCCGTGTCCCACTTCGGCAAGCCTCCACTTCGGCCATGCTCCACTTCGGCCATACTCCACTTCGGCTACGCTTCATTTAGGCACGACACGAGCTTGTTTCGGCCGAAGTCATTTTTATACGAAACTGCTTGGCCGAAGTCAGAATCATACGAGACTGATTGGCCGAAGTCAAAATCATACGAGACTGCTCGGCCGATGTCAAAACCATACGAAACTGTTCGGCCAAAGTCGAAGTCATACGAAACTGTCTTGCCGAAGTCATACGAAGCGGTCTGGCCGAAGTCATTTTTTATACGAAACTGCTTGGCCGAAGTCAAAATCATATGAGACTGTTTGGCCGAAGTCAAAATCATACGAGACTGATTGGCCGAAGTCAAAACCATACGAAACTGTTCAGCCGAAGTCGAAGTCATACGAAACTGTCTGGCCGAAGTCATACGAAGCTGTCTGGCCGAAGTCATTTTTATACGAAACTGGAAGACGACGCGGCCGAAGTCATTTTGATACGAAGCTGGAAGATGACGCGGCCGAAGTCATTTCTATACAAGGACGACAAGCCTGTCTTCGGCCCGCGATGGATCAAAAGCCCACGAAGCCGAGCCGACTTGCTAAAACGGAAATCCCGAAGGATTAGGAAGTTTTCCTTATCCCTTTGGGATTGACCTAGCCAACTCGAACGACTATATATATTTATGTACATCCCTTGAAAAAGGGGATCCGCAATTTTACTTAGCAAAAAACCCTAGACTTTTTTGCTCTCAAACTCTTGTACGAAAGCTTTTCAACACAGCTTAATAAAAAACCATCTTTGAATCTCTCCGTTCGTGGTTCATCCGCAGAAATTTCATCCCCCTTAACAAACCTCCGACAAATTCTCATTGTGTTGATTTCGACTCCCACAATTTGGCGCTAGAAGGAGGGGGAATTTGAAACTTTCTTACTCCAAGGAACCACCGCACGAACGATTCGAAGAAGATGACTAGCGACGGACAAACCGACGACCCGCAGGACACGGGGTGGATCTGGAGCAACAGATACACCAACGCCTGCAGTCGTGGAGATGACCCAGAGGCCCTATCACAGATCAAGATGGTGCTGGAGACACTGCTCAAGAAGGCGGAGGAGCAGGACAAGCTAAACACAACGATGACCGATAAGCTCGAAGCCCTTACAACGGCGAGCCGAGCCCGTGGTAGAGGCTCAGGAATCGACCTAATGAGGCGCCCTCTTCGATGTCTCAACCCAACAGCCCTCGATTTCTCAACACCCCACCATACGAAGAGAACCCAAGGCGGATTGCTCCCTACAAACTAACCAACCACGACCGTTGAACTGAACGCGGCATCGCAGGAGGCAAACACGCAGACTATGGACGGAATGAATCCAGTGATCAACCTGGAGGACAACCCAGAGGGTGAACACGACTTGGAACATCGCCGCGAAGCTGAACTCATGGGTGCGACCCAAACTCGAAACGAACGAAGCAACACCAACCCTGGCCATGATCAGGACCTCACCGAAGAGGAGGAGAACATCCTCTGGGCCCAACGAGCCCAGATCGAGGAAGAGCGCAAAGCGATAATCCGAGCCCAAAAGGAGGAGATGGCCGAAATCCGGGCAAGCATGGAGCGAGCTGCCGCGGAGATGAAATTCGTTCGATCTCATATGCATAGGGCTACTAGCAAGGCTCCCGAACTCGACCGAGTGCTTGAAGAAGCACAGAACACCCCATTCACGACTCGAATCACTAAGGCAAGGGTTTCTGATGCGGGGAAGATGAAGATACCAGTCTACGAAGGTAAAACTGATGCAAAGGAGCACTTGACCGCCTTCGCAATAGCAATGGGACGAGCAAACTTCTGAGAAGGAGAAGAAGACGCTGGACAATGTCTCTTGTTCGTTGAGCACCTTAAAGGCCCAGCTAGCCAATGGTTCTCCAGGCTGGGAAGAAATTCGATCGAAAATTTCAATCAACTGTCGTCGGCGTTCCTTAAACTCAAGGGTGATATTAGCCTCAAGGAATTCGACATGGATACCAACGTAAACCGCCCCGAACAGGCAAACGAAGATCTCACTAAGCGAGGGAGGCAGGACGACGAAGCGCCATAATCTGGCCCAAGAAGGCAGATCAACATGATAATGGGTGGGTCTCACTATTGCTCAGATACCATCTCATCGATTAAAGCTTTTCAACGACGAGCCGATGTCAGCGTTAACTGGTCCGCACCCTCCAAGTTCCCAGATGAAGTAATCTCATTCAAAGAAAGAGAAACAGCCAGAATCGACAAACCTCATGATGACCCTCTCGTAATTGAGTTGATCATCAGTGGCTATGATGTAGCTCGGGTGCTGGTGGATACGGGGAGCACAGTGGATATAATCTTCAAGAAACTCTCAAACGAATGGATATCAATCCGTCCGACATAGTGGCTATCCCTAAACCATTGACTGGATTTTTCGGAGAAACGACGATGATAATCGGGACGATCAAGCTGCCTGTAGAAGCTGGGGATGTCATCAAGCTCGTCGAGTTCTCGGTAGCCGATCACCCAGCAATCTATAACGTCATCATTGGCACACCTTGGTTAAATTCAATGCGTGTCGTAGCCTCGACCTACCATCTCTGCGTCAAATTCCCAACACCGAGCGGGGTCAGAACAGTTTTGGGAAGTCAGAAGGAGTCCCGCGTATGCTTCCTAGCTGCAACAAGCTCAGGAATACTGTCACCGATCCAATAGCCAAGTCAGAACGCAAGAAGATGAAGACAGACAGGGAGCCAGTAAAAGAGCTCTCCAAGCTCTTATAGCAATTACAGATTGCGGAGGATCGCGAAGAAGAACCAGCTGAACAGCCCTGCGACCCCGTAATATCAGTTTGTATCGACGACGAACACCTGGAACGATGAGTAGAGATTGGATTCGGCCTCGACAAAAAAATCAAGGACGAACTGGTTTCATTCCTAAAAGAAAACGTGGACACTTTCGCGTGGGCAGCAGAGGATATGCCCGGAATTGATATCGACGTAACCAGTCACGAATTGAACATCGACCCAACCTTCAAACCAATCAAGCAAAAACGGAGAAAGTTGGGTCCTGACAGGGCGAAAGCAGTGAACGACGAAGTCGAAAGACTCTTACGAGTCGGGTCGATAATGGAAGTCAAGTACTCGGATTGGCTGGCGAATCCTGTTGTGGTCAAAAAGAAGAACGGAAAATGGCGGGTGTGCGTCGATTTCACCGATTTAAACAAGGCGTGCCCGAAAGACAGCTTCCCACTACCACACATTGACCGACTCGTCGAAGCAACGGCCGGTAACAAGCTCTTATCTTTCATGGACGCATTCTCTGGATACAATCAGATTCTAATGAATCCCGACGATCGTGAGAAGACAGCCTTCATTACGGATCGTGGAATCTATTGCTACAAGGTGATGCCTTTCGGCCTCAAGAACGCCGGAGCCACATATCAGCGCTTGGTAAGCAAGATGTTTGCTAATCAACTCGGAAAAACGATGGAGGTTTACATAGATGACATGCTGGTGAAATCGCTAGAGCCAACGGATCACGTGTTACATTTGGAGGAATGTTTCCGACAGCTCAACTCGCACAACATGAAGCTCAACCCGACAAAGTGTAGATTCGTAGTCACGTCCGGCAAGTTTCTTGGTTACTTGGTTACCCATCGCGGAATTGAAGCAAATCCAAAGCAGATCGACGCCCTCATCCAGATGGCTTCCCCAAAATCAAAATGTGAAGTACAGAGACTGACTGGCAGGGTGGCTGCACTCAACAGATTTATTTCGCGGTCCACTGATAAGTGCTTACTGTTCTACGACACTTTACGAGGAAACAAGAAATTCGAATGGACAGAGAAGTGCGAAGAGGCTTTCCAGCAGTTGAAGAAATATCTCGCCAGTCCCCCGGTGCTTGTAAAGCCAGTCGAGGGAGAGCCGCTCTTCCTATACACCGCAATCTCCACCACGGCAGTAAGCGGAGTACTCATTTGCGACGAACGGGGCGAGCAGAAACCAATTTTTTACGTCAGTAAGACCCTCACCGACGCAGAAACAAGATACCCGCAGATGGAGAAGTTGGCTCTATCGGTGGTCATGTCTGCCAGGAAACTAGGACCGTATTTCCAATCACATTCCATTGTGGTCCTTAGTCCTTTACCCCTACGATCGATTCTGCACAGCCCAAGTCAATCCGGGCGATTGGCCAAATGGGCTATCTAGCTCAGCGAATACGACATCGAATACCACGGACGAACCTGCGTAAAATCGCAAGTGCTTGCCAATTTTTTAATTGAACTTCCGGAGGAGAGCCTCGCCGAAGGATACCCGAATTCGACTTGGCAACTTCACATTGACGGCTCATCATCCAAGAATGGTTCAGGGGTCGGGATATGTCTAACGTCACCACTGGGCGAGATACTTGAACAATCCTTCCGCCTAGGTTTTCACGCCTCCAATAACGAAGCAGAATACGAAGCCCTCATTGCCGGATTAAAGCTTGCGCAAGGACTCAAGATTGACTGCATTCACGCGTTCTGCGATTCGCAGTTAGTCGCAAACCAGTTCAGCGGGGAATACGCAGCTAAAGACGATCGTATGGAGGCGTATCTGAAAGTCGTCAAAGACTTGACTGCACAGTTCAAAGAGTTCACACTCACGCGTATTCCATGAGGAGAAAACACTTCGGCCGATGCACTGGCCGCCCTCGCATCCACTTCTGATCCAGCCTTGAAATGCGTTGTTCCGGTGGAATTCATCGAACGCCCGAGCATCACTCTTCCAGAAATAGTGACTATGGTTACGCAATCCCAAGCCGCCAGGACTGCAAGGGAGAAAGCCTGTGCACCAGCCAATGCTGGAGATGACGCTGACGAACGAGAAGCAGTAATCAACGGCTCGATGGTCCAGGATGAGACATATACAGCGGACAAAAGACAGGCCTCTCGGATGGAAATAGATGCAGTCGTCGAGGACAAAGATCATGCGAATGCTGCAGAAGAAGCAATGTCTATAGACGAGGACTTTACGACCCTCCTTCCAACGTCGACCCCTGCCACGAAACTAGAGTCGTCAAGATGAATGGAGCGTGTACGGGCATACAGTATGGCTGCGACAAAGGGTGGCTTGATGACATCCGCGGATACATCTGCGATGGTATCTTACCTTCAAACAAATGGGCAGCCCAAAAGCTTCGGGCGCAAGCAGCGCGCTACATCTTGCTCAACGGTAATGTTTTGAAATGGTGATTCTCGGGGCCATTACTCGCCTGTGTCAAAGGAAAGGAGGCAAGGGCAATCATGGAGGAGGTCCACGGCGGCTCCTGTGGTAACCACTCGGGAGGACGAGCCTTGGCAATAAAAATCAAACGACACGGCTATTACTGGCCGACCATGATACAAGATTGCGAGAAATACTCGTCCAGGTGCGAGAAGTGTCAACGTCACGCCCCAATGATTCATCAGCCGACCGAGATGCTTTCTTCGATATCATCGCCCTATCCATTCATGCGATGGTCCATGGACATCGTCGAACCTTTACATCTGTCAAAGCAAAAACGATTCTTACTAGTCCTGACAGACTATTTTTCAAAATGGGTGGAGGCAGATTCGTATGCCAGCATCAAGGACGCACAAGTCGAAAGTTTCGTATGGAGGAACATCATATGCCGACATGGAGTCCCATACGAGATCGTCACCGATAATGGATCACAGTTCATTTCCACAAGGTTCGAAGCTTTCTACGAGAAGTGGAAGATCCCGCTAAGCAAATCCACCCCACGATATCAACAAGGCAACGGCCAGGCTGAAGCAATAAACAAAACGATTCTCGATGGTCTCAAGAAACGCCTCGACCAGAAGAAAGGCCAATGGGCCGACGAACTGGAAGGTGTATTGTGGTCTCATAGAACGACACCGCGACGAGCAACCAACGAAACTCCGTTCGCTCTCGTCTATGGGACAGAATGCGTCATTCCACCAGAGATAAATTTTCCTGGAGTCCGCCGAAGACTACTCCCAGAACAAAAAGGACTCAATCACTTGTTGATGCTTGATGAGTTGGACTTGATTGACGAAAGACGGGATCAAGCCCTGATCCGAATTCAGAATTACCAGAACGCAGCGGCAAAATACTACAACTCTCACGTACGAAATCGATCGTTCTACGAAGGAGACCTGGTCCTACGGAAAGTTTTCCAGAATAATGCTGAGCGGAACGCCGGCAAACTCGGAGCAAACTGGGAAGGACCTTACAAAATCATGAACGTAGTCCGCCCCGGAGTGTATGAACTCGCCAACATGTCTGACGTCCCAATACCAAGATCGTGGAACGCAATGCACCTCAAGAAGTACTATACTTAGGATACTTCACATGAACTACGGGGCGGCTTGATCCCTGCAAAGGGTACGTAGGTAGCTCGTCTTCGAATGGGTTCAGCTGCCCCCTCCTAAAAATAAGGGGGGGGGAGTGGGTACGTATACTCGTATACTCCCACCTTTGTAATAGACTCCGCGTCTACTTAATGCAAGCTTCTCAAAGCAATTTTCTTCATATCACACCCTCCACGGAAACAGGCATCAAATACGCACCTTTCACGAATCACTTAAAGTACTAACTAAAACAGGCACCTCTCCTCACCCTCGTTGCTGCTGGCCACAGTAACGAACTACTACATCCTTTACGGATCTAACTACTACATCCTAGCGGATTAAAAGCGCGCGCTATATAACTAACATGTCCATTGTCGGAGTGGATATGCTTACGGTAGTGTATCCGTAAACCGAAATGTTCGTCCTAAACCCAACAACAAATCGTTGGTCCTAACAGTACTACGTGTTCATTGATGGAGCGGATATGCTTACGGTAGCGTATCCGTAAACCGAAATGTTCATCCTAAACCCAACAACAAATCGTTGGTCGTAACAATACTATGTTTCTATTGTCGGAGCGAATACGCTTACGGTAGCATATCCACAAACTGAAATGTTCATCCAAAAACCCAACAAACAAATCGTCGGTCAAAACGCATGTGCTCATATCGAAGCAAGTATGCTTACACTAACGTAATCATTCAAAATGAAAAAAACGGATCGTCGGTATTAACACTAGCACAAACTATAGCAAAACGGATCAGTCCTCCTTGGATAAAAAAGCATTCAAGCAACAAGTTTCAACAACAAAGGAACGACACGACCAAAGCCAAAGCACCAAGGCAAACATAACAAGTCAATATGGATAAAGCCATCCATGCACCATGTCCAAATAACGTGAAAGCATAATTAAAATGATGACTTGGGCAGTTCCCCATCATCATCATACCTTACCCCTCGAAGACGCATCCTAATCATCGTCGGAGGATTCGACCGTCGTCTCAGATTCAGAGGCTTCATTCGAACCAAGCTTACCCCTGTTGGATCCGGAGAACACGCGAATGCCGACATCCGCCGCTAACGCCTCAACAGACCCATTCTTAGCCTGTTCAACCTTCTTGTCGGTCATGGCCCTCTCCGAGCTCAACATCCGCTGGAGCTCGGCCACTTGAGCCTCTTGCTGGACCCGATAGGATTCCAAGTCTTCCTTCTGTTTCGATGCTATCTCCGTCGCAGCATCGCGCTCACGCTCGGCTTCAGTAAGCTTTGATCGAAGCCCTTCGGCCACTTTCCGTGCACGCTCGGCCCTCCTCGTATTCTTACTGACGTCCGCCTCGTAACCAAACGTCATCTTGTTAATAGAGGCCACAAACTGAACGGAGAGAAAAAGAGAGATCAGGCATCACATTTTCAATAAAGTACAAAAAAAAGGAGGTCGACGCAAACTACCTTAGTACGACGGTGAGACATTTCGGCATATGGCTTGCTCCGGGATAGAGTATCGGGAGGAGGAAAGCAATCCCCTTGGAGAGAATCTTGGAGAAGAGAGTGGCCGAGGCCGACACGACGTCACAAAACATTTCAGAAGCAAACGGCTGAGATACAGGTTGCAAAGGCAGCTCGTGCTCGGCGGCACTACTAACCGATGCGTTACGCCTTTTTCGTCCAGGAACGTCATCCTTTCGAGGATCTTTCCCTCTGTCAGCCTTTGCCGGGACACGTCTCTGGACTGGCCTCACCTGATCGGCATCCTCACTTGTAGCCGCAGCCTTGCCCTTTCTGCGGTGAACCAGAGGCAAGTCCAATCGCCCAAGACCCAACACGACCTCTCTAGCCAGCGCGGATGGTTCAACAGATGAGTCGCCCGAGGGAAAAGCAAGGGCAGCACTTAGCTGCTCCGCAGAAATCTCAATTCGGCCGACCTCTGCCTGCTCCATCGTGGCGCGGCTTTCGGCCTCCATCCTTTCACGAACAGATGGTCTTTTCCCCATGGTTCTCTTCGTACTGCTAGAAGAACACGAAGGAGTTGAACTCGGAGAATAATACCCAAAGTATCGTGCCCGCGCTCTCTCTACTCTTTGAAGAGTAAAATCTCTTTGCCAGTCGCACTCACCAGAAGCTAGAGTCTCACAAAGCGTAATTATGTCTGGAGGACACGTCGGGAGCGGATTAGGAACTGCAAAACCAACAAATAAGGCGGAAGGTCATGACATGTTCAACAAGACAGAAAAGGTCGTAAAGCTATGGATCGGCTACCGATTTTTTTCCATGTGGTCCTAATTTTGTTAACCCAATCTGCACCAACCGAAGTCTCGGAGATGGGCACAAATAAGAAACAATCCTCCCAATATCTGTCTTTACTTGGGAATCCTCCGATAATTTTGCGGTGAGCTTTGTTCGAAAGGGAGTAAAGAAGCGAATCCTTGGAGCGAAATGTCCGGAAGGATAGCAGGTTCAACAAGTGATCCACGGTGACTTCTTCGCCACACTCGAAGCTGTGGACCACGATCCCAACCAGGTGTCGAATTCCCCGCGGAGTTATTTGCGCCAGAGCCAGTCTATGCTTCCACAGGTACCCAAGGATGACCCCTAGTATTGGGAACCACATGAAGCACATGTAGAAACAACTCTCGTACAAGGTAAAAAACCCTTTTGGGGGCTCACTAGCCCGATCCGATGGCGATGGAAGGATGAAGTCAATTTCTTCGGAAATGTTGAAACGGTGCCTGAGGGTCTCCAAAGATTCGGCAGTGGATAGAGTAGATCCTGGTGGATCAGGCGCCTCATGCTTGTATCCGCCCTTAGAAACTCGCCGTTTTGAAGAACACGCCCGAAGGCTCGCGTCTTGCCTAATCCTAACACAATCGGAACTCCAATTCTCCATCTTGATTTTTACATTGAAAGGACTCTCCATTTCGCCCAGCAAAGGAAATCACTTCGGCGAAAAAGTATTTCGGCCGAGCACCACTTCGGCAAAAGATTACTTCGGCAGAGAAGACTCCGGCCGAAAACAATTTCATAGACAACAAAAAAAAAAACAACAAAACAACCTAAAAAAAAATCTTCAAGAGGAGGAGAGAGAAGGGAGGAGAGAAGTTACCTTGAGATTTTTGAGAAGTGAAGAAGTGAAGAGGAAATGAGGAGAAGGGGGAGCATATATAGGCTCATAAAGCAAAAGATGATGTCATCATACATTGGAAGCTGTGCCAAAACACAGTTGAATGAAGAAATTTCTACTGGAAAAAAAAATTATCAGTCTGAAGACAAGGAACCTGGTAGATATCAAAAATAACAGACTCAGTGTCATGTCAGCTCAGCTCGCACCAATCGGCACGGCACATTGATCCCAGCTTGGACTTCCTCTACCTCGGCACTATCATCACTGAAACTACCGAGCTGGGGGCTAACTGTTGGGGTCAAAGCCCACCCAGCTGTGATCAATGGGAAAATAGCTAAGTATGAAAATACGAAGAATCGGAAAAGGCCGAAATTGTGCCCAAGTCATTTCTGTACGAATCTACTTAAACACAAGAGAGGCCATTCTGGCCAAAGCAGCTCCATTTTCGGCCAAGGAAGCTTCGCTTCGGCAGAGAGACTTCGGCAAAGCCTTGTCTCCACTTCGGCAAAGCAGGGAGAGATTTCGGCAAAGCCTTGTCTCCACTTCGGCAAAGAAGGGAGAGATTTCGGCAAAGCCTTGTCTCCACTTCGGCAAGCCTTGCTCCACTTAGGCAAGCTTTGGCTCCACTTAGGCAAGCCTTATCTCCACTTAAGCAAGCCTTGTGTCCGCTTAGGCAAGCCTTGAAGGAAGCTTCGCTTCGGCATGGAGACTTCGGCAAGCTTGGTCGTCACTTCGGCAAGGCCTGGTCTTCACTTAGGCAAGCCTTGTCTCTACTTAGGCAAGCCTTGTCTCTTCTTAGGCAAGCTTTGGCCAGCATCGGCAAAGCCTTGCTCCACTTCGGCGAAGAAGGGAGAGATTTAGGCAAGCCTTGCTCCACTTAGGCAAGCTTTGTCTCCACTTAGGCAAGCCTTGTCTCCACTTAGGCAAGCCTTGTCTCCGCTTAGGCAAGCCTTGAAGGAAGCTTCGCTTCGGCATGGAGACTTCGGCAACAGAGACTTCGACAAGAGGAGCTCACTTCGACACAGGAGACTTCGGCAAGCCTAGCCACTTTGGCAATGGAGACTTCGGCAAGAGGAGCTCGCTTCGGCACTGGAGACTTCGGCAAGCCCAGCCACTTCGGCAAGAGGAGCTCACTTCGGCAATGGAGACTTTGGCAAGCCCAGCCACTTCGGCAACGGAGACTTCGGCAAGAGGAGCTCACTTCAGCACTGGAGACTTCGGCACTGGAGACTTCGGCAAGCCTAGCCACTTCGGCAATGGAGACTTCGGCAAGAGGAGCTCACTTCAGTACTGGAGACTTCGGCAAGCCTAGCCACTTCGGCAATGGAGACTTCGGCAAGAGGAGCTCACTTCGGCACTCGGAGACTTCGGCAAGCCTAGCCACTTCGGCACTGGAGACTTCGAGAAGAGGAGACACTTCAGCAACGGAGACTTCAGCCATGACCCGCAGTCTTCGGCCACAACCCGCGGTCTTCGGCCAATACGGTCACTTCGGCCAAAACGGCCACTTCGGCCAACACGGCCACTTCGGCCAACACAGAGACTTCGGCTAATACGAAGACTTCGGCCAAATGGGTCACTTCGGCCGACATGGTCACTTTGGCAACATGACCTGCGGCTTCGGCAACGATGCACGGCTTCGGCCATGGTCCATTTTGGCCGTGTCCCACTTCGGCAAGCCTCCACTTTGGCCACGCTCCAATTCGGCCACGCTCCACTTCGGCTACGCTTCATTTAGGCACGACACGAACTCGTTTCGGCCGAAGTCATTTTTATACGAAACTGCTTGGCCGAAGTCAGAATCATACGAGACTGATTGGCCGAAGTCAAAATCATACGAGACTGCTCGGCCGAAGTCAAAACCATACGAAACTGTTCGGCCGAAGTTAAAGTCATACGAAACTGTCTGGCCGAAGTCATACGAAGATGTCTGGTCGAAGTCATTTTTTATACGAAACTGCTTGGCCGAAGTCAAAATCATACGAAACTGTTTGGCCGAAGTCAAAATCATACGAGACTGATTGGCCGAAGTCAAAACCATACGAAACTGTTCGGCCGAAGTCATACGAAACTGTCTGGCCGAAGTCATACAAAGCTGTCTGGCCGAAGTCATTTTTATACGAAACTGGAAGACGACGCGGCCGAAGTCATTTTAATACGAAGCTGGAAGATGACGCGGCCGAAGTTATTTCTATACAAGGACGACAAGCCCGTCTTCGGCCCGTGATGGATCAAAGGCCCACGAAGCCGAGCCGACTTGCTAAAACGGAAATTCCGAAGGATTAGGAAGTTTTCCTGATCACTTTGGGATTGACCTAGCCAACTCGAACGACTATATATATTTATGTACATCCCTTGAAAAAGGGGATCCGCAATTTTACTTAGCAAAAAACCCTAGACTTTTTTGCTCTCAAACTCTTGTACGAAAGCTTTTCAACACAGCTTAATAAAAAACCATCTTTGAATCTCTCCGTTCGTGGTTCATCCGCAGAAATTTCATCCCCCTTAACAAACCTCCGACAAATTCTAATTGTGTTGATTTCGACTCCCACAAATACCATCTTTGGATCTTCGTTCTTGTGTTTCAACTCTTAGAGATTTCAGTTCCCTTTAAAAGTCTTAACAAGGAAAAGTTTGGTCGTCAGGGCGACGAGCTATCTGAAAAAGAATGACATCTAAGAAATCAAATGTAGGAAAACTAGTAGCAATTAATCTCTCAAATCTCGTGAACTAATAATCGACCCTTCCTCTCAATGAGGTACTTTTCTATTTATACATATGCTAAGTCGGTCGATTTAAAACCTATTCCTTTTATCTTTTTTTTCCTTTCTCTTAGTCGGTTGATCAATTTCCTTTTTTCTGCAGCTTTCCTTTTTTCCTACCGACATCCTTTGGCCAGATTTCATGGGCATCATGGGCCGATCTTGATTGGGGCATAATTTAAGTGAGGGTGTGCAACACCTATGGACTCTTTAACTTGGGCTCAGGTGAATGACAAATGGCTAGAGTTTGCTTATGAACCGAGAAACCTTCGACTTGGTCTTTCTACAGATGGTATGAACCCTTTCTCTATTCAGAAGACCAAGTACAATACATTGCCAGTTTTGTTAGTGAACTGCAACATGCCTCCAACTATGTGTATAAAGGCTGAGAATATCATGTTGAGTTTGTTTATCTTTGGTACAATTGCACCGAGCAACAACATTGATGTGTATCTAGCACCATTGATAGATGATCCAAAGGATTTTTGGAATGAAGGTATTGAGGTGTATGACTTATTTCTCACACTAAGAGCTTTGTTGTTGTGGAGAATCAGTGACTATCGAGCCTTAGGGACATTGTCTAGATGTAAAGTGAAGGGGAAACAAGCGTGTAATGTACGCGGAAAGGATACTGTGTAATGTACGTGGAAAGGATACACGTTGTAGGTGGTTGAAGTTTAGTCGGAAGTACATGTATTTGGGCAATAGGAAGCTGCTCAGACCTGGGCATCCTTACAGACGCAGATTAGGATGGTTTGACAACACTGTCGAGGAAGGGACTGCAAATAGAATTCAAACTGGATCTGAAATATTTGAGATACTTAAGGACTTCAGGAATGATTTTGGAAGACCTTTAGATAAAGAAACTAAAAGAAAAAGAACTGGCTTGTGCGAAGAGTAGTTGGTTTCAGAGGAAGAATATGAAGAAAGCACTGATCAATGGCGGTGGAAGAAATGGTCAATATTCTTTTATCTACCTTACTAGGAGGTAATAGTTTCTTAATATAAATTTCAATAAACTAAATTAATATCTTATGCATTCTGTTGAGGCTGATGAACTTGAATTTTCCATGTGTTAGGATTTGCCGGTGCGTTACAGCATTGATGTGATGCATGTGGAAAATAATTTTTCTGAAGCTATATTGTCTACGTTGATGCATATTGTTAAATCAAAAGATGGCTTGAAAGCAAGAAAAGACTTGGAAGATATTGGAATTCAAAGACACTTGCACACAACGGTACGGGGAAAGAAAACATACTTACCTCAAATGGCTTATTGGATGTCCAAGGAAGAAAAAGAGGTTTTGCAAGATGGTGTCTAAGTTCAGAGGCCCCTATCGCGAATTGTGTTTCAGTCAATCCTCTAGTTATTGGTAGTATGAAGTTGCATGATCATCACATCCTCATGCAAAATCTATTTCATGTGGCGTTGAGAGAGTTGCTGCCAAGATGACCTAGGATTGTAGTGACTCAAGTATGAAACTACTTCAACAGATTGTGCCAGCGTGTGTGGGAGTATAAATCCACGCCAATTGAATTCGTTATGTCTTTTAGCGAGATATGAAACTTCTGAGTAAAAACCACCAAAACACACAAACGAAGATCCAAAGATGGTTTTCTTTATTAAGCTGTTTAGAAAGCTTTTTCGTATAAGAGCAAAAGTACAGAGTTCTGCTAGGTAAATTGCTCCCCCTCTTTTCAGAGGGTATACATCAGTATATATACATGTTTAAGTCGGATAAGGTCATGTCTAAAGAGATAAGGAAGATTTCCTAATTCCTCGGGATTTCCTTCTAGCGAAACCTATCATCGTCATGGGCTTCGATTCATGGGCTATCTTTGTCATCTCTTTTGTGGGCTTGAATTTGTGGGCTCGTTGTCTCGGCCCATTCTCTAACCATGGTTCGTGGCTCGGGTGACACCCTGGTTCACGGTTCAGGTGACGCCCTATGGGTCGTGCCCCCGATCCATCTGTCGTGCCATGGATCGGGATACACGACCCAGCTTCTTCACCGTGGGTCGTGACCCCCGATCCGTCTATCGTACCATGGATCGGGGTACACGACCCAGCTTCTTCACCGTGGGTCATGACCCTCGATCCGTCTATCGTACCATGGATCGGGGTACACGACCCAGCTTCTTCACCGTGGGTCGTGACCCCGATCTGTCTATCGTACCATGGATCGGGGTACACGACCCAGCTTCTTCACCGTGGGTCATGACCCCCGATCCGTCTATCGTACCATGGATCGGGGTACACGACCCAGCTTCTTCACCGTGGGTCGTGACCCCCGATCCGTCTATCGTACCATGGATCGGGGTACACGACCCAGCTTCTTCACCGTGGGTCGTGACCCCCGATCCGTCTATCGTACCATGGATCGGGGTACACGAACCAGCTTCTTCACCGTGGGTCATAACCCTCGATCCGTCTGTCGTCCCATGGATCGGGGTACACGACCCAGTTTGCCTTGTCATGGTTCGGGATACCCGATCCAACTACTTCAATCACGGTTCAGGGTACCTGATCCAACTTGTCTTGGTTCGGGACCCCGATCCAACTCTTCACGGTTAGGGATCCCGATCCAACTCCTTCATAGTCAGGGATCCCGATCCAACTCCTTGTCACGGTTAGGGATCCTGATCCAACTCTTTACTCACGGTTCAGGGTACCTGATCCAACTTGTCTTGGTTCGAGACCCATATCCAACTCTTCACGGTTAGGGATCCCGATCCAATTCGTTCATAGTCAGGGATCCCGATCCAACTCCTTGTCACGGTTAGGGATCCTGATCCAACTCTTTACTCACGGTTCGGGGTACCTGATCCAACTTGTCTTGGTTCGGGACCCCGATCCAACTCTTCACGGTTAGGGATCCCGATCCAACTCTTTACTCACGGTTCGGGGTACTTGATCCAACTTGTCTTGGTTCAGGACCCCGATCCAACTCTTTACTCACGGTTCGGGGTACCTGATCCAACTTGACTTGGTTTCAGGACCCCGATCCAACTCTTCATAGTTAGGGATCCCGATCCAACTACTTCAATCACGGTTCGGGGTACCTGATCCAACTTGTCTTGGTTCGTGACCCCGATCCAACTCTTCACGGTTAGGGATCCCGATCCAACTCCTTCATAGTTAGGGATCCCGATCCAACTCCTTGTCACGGTTAGGGATCCCGATCCAACTCTTTACTCACTGTTCGGGGTACCTGATCCAACTTGTCTTGGTTCGGGATCCCGCTGCTAGTACCTTTTCATACTTAGCCATTTTCCAATTGTTGATCTTCAAGAGGTGGAATCTGACCCCAACAGTTAGCCCCCCAGCTTGGCAGTATCAGTAATGTTAGTACCGAGCTGTAAGTGGTCGAGTGAGATCAACGATTCTCGTGGTCGTCCCGAACTGTCTTTTTTGATGACAGTCCCGAACCATGATCCATGGATAGCCCCGAACCATTCCTTTGTAGCATTGCTGGTTCTGTTCCTAGTTAAACTCAGTTCGGGATTCTGTTGCCTTGATACCTTTATCGGGGAGTGCAAGCATTTTTGCTGGTTCCCAAGGCGAATGATGTCACCATTTGCCTATATAAGCCGTGATACTTCTCATTTGTTCTCCACTTCATTTCTCCGAAAATTGCTTCAAAGTAGGTAACCTCTCTCTTCTTTCTCTCTCTAATTTTTTTTTGCTTAAGTTTTTTTTTAGCCGAAACTCCGTTGCACTTCCTTCGCCGCCGATCCGCTTGAATTTCCCGATCCATCTTTAACTGGCTCCGTCGCCGTCTTCAAGTTTTCCGGCAGTTTGCTTTGAAGATCTAGATTGACTTGCTGTTCTTAAAAGATCTTCAACTTGTTCTTCAACTTTTTAAAGGTTTTGATCTATTTTGATAGGCTGCTGAGAGCCCCGATCCGTCTTTTGAATCTTAGAAACTCTAGATTCTCTTTCGCGAGCTGTTAGGGATCCCGATCTGTTCATATCTTCTAAGGACCCCGATCCGTCTTCGAATTCAACGGAATGTCTCATTCATCTGTTTCTGCATCTCCCGATCCATATACCCGCTTGTTTGGCATTTCGGGGCACTCTTCGCTTCCTGAACCATCTTTCTCTCCTGATCCATTTCTCACCCGAAGCTGTGGTCGGGAAGATTCTTCTGGTGCACACGTTTCAGAAAACCTGGATGATCCAAGTGATTCGGGGGTTGGACCTTCCCTTCTTGGCAGAAAAATGGTGCTTTCTGAATCCTCTGGAGTTGGCAGCAATTCTGGGGATCCTTTGCGATTTGAAGTGCCTCAACTCCACGATTCTCCATTCGTCGAGGCGGCGAACCCTTTTACTGATGCAATGGACCCCGATCTGCCAAAAATTGAACCGGAGGATTGGTTCTTCGATCCAGTCGTGGCCAGACAGGAGTTGAAGCGTCTGATGCATCTTAACCGTCAAACCCCAACGAAGAAGAAAAACAAGAAGCGACCCGATCCACCTGGTTCAACCCTTTCAACCGTGGATTCGCTATCGGCCCTTAGGCACAGGTTCGGTATTTCGGAGGAAATCGAGTTTGTTCTTCCTTCTCCATCAGACCGAGCCAATAATCCCCCTCCTAAACATTTCACTCTTTACGAAAGCTTCTTCTACCACTGCCTGTTGTGGTTCCCGATCCCTGAAGCCATCCTTCAGTTTATCTGGAAATACAACTTGGCTATTTCTCAAATCAACATTTGAGGAATCAGGCATATGGTCGGTATTCTGGTCAGGAGTTATGAGTGCGATCTAGAAGTCGGCGTCGAACACCTGACACACTTGCTGGAGTTCAGGAGTCGAAATAAGCGGGAGCTGAAATATTATGTGTCGGGCAAGGCTAGGAGAAATATCATAAGAGGCTTCCCGTCGAAAGACGATAACTGGGAAGACTACTTCTTTTTCGCCCCTATTTCTGAAGCATCGGTGGGTCGGAGGTGCCTTCAGTTTGTCAAGTCTGGCTGGGGAGAAATTGGTAGCCGATCCGTTGCTCGACTTGGTCCATGGCTCGGGTCTCCATTATTTAGCAGTTCCCTTTTTCCTCCTTTTTTTTTTAGGTTTCTTTTTGACCTTGCATAAATATTATTGTTTTGCAGTTCGTCATCTTCGTCTTTCATTGCCTCCCGATCTGTCTGAGGTTCACGAAGCGCTTTCAGCTTGCAAGTGCAATTGGTCTAGAGATTTCAACCTTCACCGAGTTGAGAGAGCACGAGCCTTTCAGAAGGACAATCAGTTGAGCATCATCCCCTTCTCATTCTTCAAGAGATACGATGGAAGACCAACTTTCAGAGACCGAGCTGCCGCGAAGCCAAGGCAGAGGCAGAAGCCAGGGAGAGAGCGCAACAAGCCAAGGCGTTGATCCAATCTCATCCCCCGACCCATGAATCTACCCCGCCGCTGTCCCCGAACAAAAGTCGCCGATAATCACCCGAACCGACTCCTTCATTGGCTTCTGGAGGAGTCGTTGTAGGCTTCGTCCAGCCGATTCTCGACTACTGCCGCACAAGGATAAGGGCAAAGGGAAGGCAAAGGAAAGAAAAACACAAGCAAAAACGCCAGTCAGTAGATGACAAGGGGGATGCCCCGAAACGCCTGCGGCATACTGAATCGTCGAAGGCGATTCCCGAAGCAATCCCTCTTTCTGCCGCTCCAATAAATGCTGAAGGGGCATACAGTGATGCCTCAGCATCCGCGGCCATCTTCTCGAAAATCACCTGTCCGGGTGATCGCTTTCCGCCACCCGACACTTTGCTTAGGGACAAAACTTACAGCGAGATGTCGCTTAGGGGTGTTAAGGTATGTGATGTATATTTGTTTTGTTTTCGTTACCCGATCCGTTTAAACTTAGTTAAACGTATTTTATCGTTGCCGCGCAGTTCATATCCCATCTTAACAGGATGGTAATGGGATACGAATCTGACTCCCGTAAGGACCGCGAGAGGGTCGAAGATGCTAGGCGGAAAGCCATTGAGCTGGATGGGAAGCTCAAAGAAGCAGAGGCAATTCAGGTTGCCGAACGGGAAAAAGCAGTCAAACGGATCAAAGACCTTGAAGCTGACGCGGAGGGACACAGAAAGCACATTAAAGAAGCTGACGAGCGGATCATGCGGCTAGAGTCATGGAAGGCAAGGCGGGATGCTCATATAGCTAGC